>QJNS01000001.1:993805-1004194 GCA_004154925.1 Monosporascus cannonballus
CCGCCCCCCCCCCCCCCCTTTTTTTTTTTTGATTATTCCGCGTACCAAGTCCACGTGGATGGAGGGATAGATGAATAGACGAATAAATGCTAACGTGCGGACAGGTATACCGACGGCGATCTCGTGTACAAGATCTAACCCCTGTCATGCTCGCGGTTACCGTATGCTTAAGTTGATGACGTCCTGCATTGGGAAGAAGGGAGGCCGAGCCGAGTACGTGGGAAAGGGGGGCGTTTCCGGGCCGCGCGGCTCGTCGGTTGGGATTTACGTATGAAGGAGGCATTATGAGGCACTGTACGTATGTGCTTACGAGACGAGACGGGGCGGACTGACTGGCGGACGTTTCTTGGTAATTACTGGCTAAAGCATGGTGTTGTTAACGTAAGGTAGTAAAATAAGTGGAGTGAAACATGAGATGGCATAGACTCTCTCTGTATAATAGGGGTGAAGATTCGAGATATGACATAGATATATCGGCCACTATATGATCTAGATAGATATTTGTGAAGCAAAGGAGCCAGAGTGCACGAAGGAAGAAAAAAAAAAAACACGGGGATCAGGGAGTGACTAAGCTAGCCAGGCGGTCGCCATTTGGAAGCGTGTAGTTCGTTTGCGATATATTGCGCGAGAACGCTCCTCTAAAACCATATTATACCACCACCCTGCACCGTCTATCTGGACGCACGCGGGACGTCAGTCCCAGTCTGCCTATTTATATTTATCTATACCCAGAACGTCCCCCGTTAACCACGGCCTTAGCCTTCAACACCCGTCCCATTACGGCTCCCAACAGATTTTATTCGAACCCAGCCAACCCGCGCCACCTCCATCCAACCTTCAATAGATAAATGGATAAGATATGAGATATCGCACCGTACCCGCGAGGTGATCGTGTCACCCCTTCTTCTATCCCGTCCTTCCTCCCACTGGCCCTCCTCCTCCTCCTCCTCCTCCTCCCGGCAGCCCGACTAGCTGAAGGCCAGCCTCGTCTTGAACTCCTCGAACCTCTCGTCGACGCGGACGCCGTTCCAGGTCTCGCGGCCCTCGGCGTCGGACCCCAGGACGGGGACGCCGACCTGCTCGATGGCGAAGCTGGCGGCGACGCTCGCCCATGCGGCGGCCTCCTCGAGGGACTTGCCGCGCGCGAGCGCTACCGCGAGACCCCCCAGGAACGCGTTCCCGCCGCCCGTGGGGTCGACGACTTTGCTCCCGCTCCTTCTGCCGCCCTTGCTCTCGCCGTTGTCGTCCTCATAATCGCGGTCGCGGTCGCGGTCGCCGTCGTCTGGGTTATGGCGGTGGTAGGCCGGGATCCAGCGCTCGACGCCCGGGTCGACCTCGATCTCCTCCCGCGCGACGGCGCCCGTGTCCGGGTCCTGCAGGAGCCCGGCGAACAGCGCGAACATGTCGGTGTCGGGCTGCAGGCCGCCGTGCAGGAGCGCCGAGGGCTTCTTGGGCCTCGCCGCCGGCTGCTGGGACGCGGCGGCCTTGCGCTTGCGGCCGCCGTTGCGCGCGAGGTAGCAGCCCTTCTCGCCGGCGCGGACGACGAGGGCGAAGGACTGCAGGGGCATGGAGCCGAGCAGCTGCTCGCAGGCGCGCTCGACGGCGCGCGTGCTGATCTCGCCCGTCTCCGGGTCGAGCCCCGAGTCGCCCACGAAGCCGGCGAGCTCCGCGTGGTTGGGGCTGCAGACGTCGACGAGCGGCAGCGTGTTGGTGCAGTTGAGCAGCTCGTCGGGCGTGCAGAGGTCCGGCACCGGCTCCCAGACGAAGATGGGCCTCGGCAGGTTCGGGCCGCCGCCGCCGTCGCCGTTGCACAGGGCGTGCCGCCTCGCCTTGATCTCCGTCACGAGCTCCCGGCACCGCGTCGGCGAGCAGATGAGGTGGAAGGACCGCGACGCCAGCAGCGCCGGCGTGAGGTCGTCGGCCGTGAGCCGCTTCTTCGGCGTCACGTACCGGAACGCCCGGTGCTGGTGCTCGTCGTAGCCGTTCCAGCCGCGCGTGGTGAGGCGCTCGGGGGTCGGGCGCATCAGCACCGACGTCTCCCACGTGGCGATGAGCTCCTCGAGCGCGGCCGGGAAGTCGGACCCCTTGTCGACGATCCATCCCACGGACCGGGAGAGCGGCGGGGCGGAGAGCAACCGGGCCCCGAGGGCCGAGTACGTGCCGGCGCCGCCGACTATGTCCCTCACCGGCGGGGTCGGCGGCAGGTACTCGATTTCATCTTGGCATGTTAGTGGTGTTCGACGGCGTCCAACGTAGTTATATGAGAACCGGTGACGTTGAGAAACGACAGTCCAATTGCACCGGGGCTGAACTCTCTCTGCCAGGTACACTCCGGTCGAGAAGGGCTGATTTCCCGCAGATACTAAGTGCATGAGAGAAGCTGCTAGTGCTGACAATCTGCCCGGCTGACCCTCTTCACAAGCTAGAATGGGATGCGGGGAGCTTGAAATGGCATGGAGTAGCAATCAATTCTTACCGATAATGAACATGCCCAGTGTGACGAAATGGATACTTTCGAATTCATTTTCGGCAGGCTTCAGCTCGTTCGACTCCTCCACCTCGGCGTCCGGTTTGGGTTCATCTTGGGCATCCATGACCTGATGCCCTTAGAGCTTTGAGACTTGGAGAGGTTGAAGTTGACTTTCTTCATGTATGGCGGGCATATAGTGTTCAAGGCCGGAACTGCGCAAGGGAAATACAAAACAGTCTAGCTCAAAATTACGGACCAAGCGGGTTCTCTTGAGCTTTATCAAGGTGTTAAAAGTGTAGGCAGAATAACCACAAATCAGAGGAAACAAAATGAGACAAGGCTGCAGTATGCAGGTGTAGTAACGGCAACGCATCTAATAACGGTACTCCTATTTCGACTGCATGCAAGCCTTATCTGAAGAGAAGGGGGGGGGCAGGCAGGCAGACTAAGAAGTCCAGCAGGTTGCGCCTCGTATTGAGCACAATAAGCGACTAGACTTCGGCATGGCTGTAGTTCTTATCTGGGATTGTCAGTCAATATTAAAGCATTATTGATAACAGAAACTAATCAAAGCGACAGCTCTAGGTGCCCAATAATTGAAAGTCTGTATCGCATATATCAGATAAGAACGTACAGGTCACAAGCGTAGAAAACAGGCCTTGTCGTCTTGGAGGCGCTGTAAGATCTGTAAGATATAAGTACTTGGTTGGTACAGTAGTGTCGCATACATTTAGCAATGGGGGGTTCTGCTTCAGGGTAGTCTGTGCCGGCCGAGGCCCAGGCACCCCCACCGATCAGGACAACTCGGACAAGCCCAATGCAGGGGGGGGCCAGGGCCCCACTAATAAAGATACGTACCGTACCTGCGTCCCTTTACCGCACCGATTCTCGAGTCTTCCTAATAATAATTATTTCCAGGTTGGCAGCATCGTCATCCCCATCCCTAGTGTCGTCAGTTGTAACGAATTCGGAAGCTTTAGGTGCGTGCATGAACTCTCCAGGCACCAGGATTTGAGTCTTTTGGAAAATCCTCTTCCACCCGCAGTATTTTTATCCGTCGAGATTTTTTCTTTCCATCTGCTTTGCTGAGGCGCTTGGGCGCAGCTGCTCCTTTCTTCGGAGGACGAGTTACCTAGAGATAATCAGCGGCTCCCTGCTCAAAAAAATAGAAGAGTGCACAACAGCCCCATCGGACCGAAACTTTGAACACACCAGTCGCTCGCAACCAGCTGTGAATCGAAGCTACGAACATGGCGACGAACAATATGCACAATTTGACCACCTTGATCAAACGGTAAGTTGGGGCCAGTGCCACCACATCTATCCGCTACGCCGATCCCCCCCCCCCCCCGGTTGCCCCTGAAGACCCTTCAACGGTGGGCTGACATCATAATAACCAGGCTCGAAGCTGCCACCAGTCGCTTAGAAGACATCGCGACCTCGACGAACGAGCTGCCCCAGATTGTTCCCGCGCTGACAGAACCTATTCCCCCATCGTCTCACGGCTCTGATGCCACTGCCAGCCCTCTACAAAACCGGTCTTCCTCGACCCCGGTCCCCGCCGCTCCTCCGGCCGCGAAACCAGCTCTTCCCGAGGCCCTGCCCGAGTCGATTGAGGAGTTCGATGCTTTCATCAACACATCCGTCGACAAGTACATCAAGGCGAGCAACAAGCTCGGCGGCCTGATCTCGGAGCAGGCTTCCAAGGTCTTGGAAGGTTTCAAGCAGCAGCGCAGGTTCCTCTTGATAACCACCAAGGCTAAGAAGCCCAACCTCAGCGGGGGCGAGGCCGCCGTCTACCAGGAGCTTGTCAAGCCCATCAACGACGCCCTCACGGCCGTCATGAGCATCAAGGAATCGAACCGTGGCTCTCCCGTCTTCTCCCAGCTGAGCGCCGTCGCCGAGGGTATAATGGTTCTCGCGTGGGTTACGGTAGACAACAAGCCATACAAGCACGTAGAGGAGTCCCTGGCATCTGCCCAGTTCTTCGGGAACAGGGTGATGAAGGAGCATAAGGACAAGGACGCCGATCAAATCGAATGGATTCAGAGCTTCTACCAGGTATTCCGCGACCTCACCGAATATATCAAGCAACACTTCGCGAACGGCAATCCCTGGAACCCCGACGGAGCCCCGCCGGCCGAGGTCATGAAGACCATAGACTCCGAAAGCGCGACCGCCGGCGGCCCCCCTCCACCCCCGCCGCCCGCCGGTGGTCTCCCGCCTCCGCCACCCCCTCCGGGCCCGCCCCCGGTTCTACAAATCAAGGAAGAGAGGGCGCCCGCGGGGCCCTCTGGCGGTTTCGGCGCCGTGTTCAGCGAGCTGAACCAGGGCGAGAACGTGACTAAGGGTCTGCGAAAAGTCGACAAGTCGCAGATGACGCACAAGAACCCGTCGCTGAGGGCTGGCTCTACCGTTTCGGATCACGACGCATCGGCGCGGCCGAAGACCCCCGGGCCCGGCAAGAAGCCCAAGCCCGATACTTTGCGGGCTAAGAAGCCGCCCAAGAAGGAGCTCGAAGGCAACAAATGGACAGTCGTAAGTACCTAGTCTCCCCCCTCACAAATCTCTATTGGCATCACCCCCCCCCCGCGGGAGGCTTCCGGAAGGCTCACGGGACCCGCCCTCCCCAGGAAAACTACGAGAAGCACCCGGAGCCGATCGAGATCGAGGCGTCGATGGCGCACTCGATCCTCATCAGCCGGTGCAGCAACGCGACGGTGATCGTGCGGGGCAAGGCGAACGCGGTGACGGTGGAGAACACGCAGCGGCTGTCGCTCGTGGTGGACTCGCTCGTGTCGACGGTCGACGTGGTCAAGTCGTGCAACTTCGCGCTGCAGGTGCTGGGGTCGCTGCCCACCATCCTGCTCGACCAGGTCGACGGCGCCCAGGTGTACCTCTCCCGGGAGAGCACGGCGACGCGCGTCTTCGCCTCCAAGTCGGCCGGCGTCAACCTCAACGTCCTGGCCGACGGCGACGAGGGCGACTACCGCGAGCTGCCCCTCCCCTACCAGATCTGCTCCTACTACGACGAGGCCCGGGGCGAGATCGTCAACGAGATCGTCGACCATGCCGGATGAGGCGCCCCGCCCACCGGTCGCTCACTCGCTCGCTCACGTGCGACTACGTGCATGCATGACCCTTGGCGGCGCCGGGGACCAGAGACGGACGAGGGGGTCGGGGATGAAAAAGGGGCTTTGACTCGAGGGCGAAGGACGGGGAGCGAACGAATGCAATGCGAGATGCGTTTTAAGTGTACGACGGGTCCGAAGCCCCCCGGTTAATTAGACAAGACGCTTCGCCGCATTCTTCTTCGTCGTACCACATATCGCACATATGTAGAGCATTCGCGAGATATACAGTATTAGTAGCAGTAGCAGCCATCTAAGCATTTCAAAAGGGTCCCATGTCGAGCAAGATTCAGCCAAGATTCACAGCTAGTTAGCATGGATGCATGCATGCCTCGCGTTTTTCTCGTACAGGCAGATCTATGGAAACTAGACTAGGTGTACAGCAAATCAATCCTCTCCAACACCGCCGTGATGCTCCCTCTTTCTACATGATCTAGCCATCTATAGGTAGGTAGGCGTATTTTTACGGAAATGCGATAGATAAACGGCCGTGTACGGAAGATTCCCCCTTGCCGAAAAATATGAGCTCCCCGCCCACGGTAACCCGACCTACACCGCATCCACCCACCACCCACCGACCGGGGAGGGCTGCCGGTCATCAGATGACGTACATCGATATCGACACCTCCCCACCGCCTCGCGCGAGTCTTTTCACGAGTGAGGTGCTGCCGGCTGGCAGCGGCACACGGACGCGCTCGCTCGGACCCCACTCCCCTTTGTCTCCCTGGTTATTTCTCTCTTACAGCTTCGCCTTGGGCGGCTCCGACTGGATGGTGGGCAGCAGGAGGTCACGGATATCGTCGGCGGCCTCGCGCAGGTAGTAGCTCATCTTCTGGCTGCCAAGGCCCTTGGAGACGACGTTAAGGTGGATGCTGCCGTTGTCTCGTCAGCATTCCTACGCCCCCCCCACTTACCAATAAAAAAGATGACGAATATAGAAAATGGGATGAAATGGAGAAGCTCAGGCGGAGAAGGGGGGGGGGAAACTCACCTGTTCTCGTTGATCATGTAAGCGATGCCGAAACCGGCGTCGATAACCTGGCTCCACCCGTAGCCGTTGAAGTACTCGGAGCTCAGCTGGCTCGTGGAGAGGTACCACGAGGAGCTGTAGGCGTAGGCCGGGTCCTTATAGATGGCGGGCAGCTCCTGGCCGGGCTCGAGCAGGCGCTTGAGGCCGAACAGGTGGCGGTCGACGCCCTTGCCGTCCGATGCCGCCGAGATGTACTCGAGGTGGGCGGCGATGGCCTTGCGGAAGAGGTCGACCTTCTCGGCGTCGGTGGTGACGCCCGTCGACTCCGCCATGGCGCTGCAGAAGGCCACGCTCTCGTCCGACACGGTGCGGCACGTCTCCGTGCGGCCCTGCTGGAAGCGGCGCGTGGCCGCCGACTCGTAGGTCGGGCGGTTCTTGCCGTACATCTTGTGGTACGCGAGCTGGATCACCATCTGCACGTAGGCGTCGGGCGAGCAGCGGAACTTCTTGATGAGGCCCTTGCCGTAGCCCTGGTAGGCCTGGACGGCGAGCTCGTGCTGGGCGATGACGGCGTCGAAGTCGCGGATCGCGCGGTCGATCTCGGCGCGCACGGCGGGCGTCACCTCGAAGGCGATGGCGACGGGGTCCGGCAGTCCCGACCGCACCTCGGACTCGGCGAGGTCGACCTTGTTGTTGAAGATGACGTCGTTGACGTAGTCGTTGAGGCGGTGCGTCGGCGTGCCGTCCATCATGCTGTGCTCGCCGAGGAAGCCCGACGTGCCGTTGTCGTTGACGACGAACTGCAGCGGCTTGTCGTACCAGCGGTTCTGCCCGTCGCCGTGCCAGTACTGGTGCGCGCGCTCCTCGAGCGTCACGGGGGCCGCGTCGTCGAGGCAAACGACGAACGACGCCGACTCGATGGCCTCGAGCGCCGCCGCGTTCTTGGGAGAGGCGTCGAGCAGCATCTTGCGCGCATCGGTCCAGACGTCGCGGTTCTCCGAGGTCAGCGCGCCGACGGCGGGCGCGCGCTGGTCGGCCGCGAGCTCATAGACGCGCGCGAACTGCGCCTCGAGCTCCGACGTGCTGAGCTGGCGGCCGTCGACCTCGTGGGCGATCTTGAAGAACTTGTTCTTGCGCACGGCGATGATGTGCTTGGCGACGGCCGGATCGGCCTTGACGGGGTGGTCGGCGGGCCTCGCAGGGACGCGGCAGGCGTTGAACATCCACTGGTAACTGTCCATGCAGATGGGGAGCTTCTTCATGTACTCGGGCTCGAGGGTGCCCGTGTCGACCATCTTCTTGAACTCGAGCACGGCCGTGGAGATGGCGGCGGCGCGCTTGACGGGGTTCCGCCGCCGGCGATCGTCGCGGTGGGAGTAAAAGTAGCTGACATAGGGCACGACGGGGTCACGGTAGCTGAGGTAGGCGGCGTCGTTCCACCACTTGTGCAGCCAGTTCTTGATGTTGGGGTCCTCCCGCCGCGCGATCAGCTTCTCCTGCAGCTTCTGGCCCACGCCGCTAGGCTTGACGAACTCCTCGACGGCCTTCTTGCTGGCGGCATACTCGGCGGGGCTCAGGAGCGGGTGCAAGCTCTTTACGTACCGCGCGGCGGTCTCCTCGAGCGTGGGAACCGGCAGGAGCGGCAGCGAATCTTGGAACCGGAGCATGGGCCCCTTCGACTTGTCCTCCACGTACCCTGCGCAATTCTGTAAGCGGGCGGTCGCATAGGACGCATTGCGACAGTGACGCTTAAGGCGACTTGCCTGTGGGGAGGGAGCTATTGCTTCGTCTCGAGCCCGGCGCCATTTGTATACTCTGTAACCGCGTACAAAGCGTTGCATTTAGCATGTGACAGCTTTCGTGATTAGATCAGCGGAACATCATACCGGTAATACCCTGGTTGATCTCCTCGTCGTCGTCGTCCTGAGTGCGGTAACCTGTGCCCGACTCTTTACCAGAGACTTCAACATCCCACCGACTATGTGAAGGAAACAAACAAGGAAAAGGGAAGGGTATGGAGGTCAAAGGCGGTAATGTATGGCAACAGCTGCCGACTTCAAACTTGCGCTCTGCCGCGGTTGAAAGGGCCGGAATATGGAGAAGGGTGGGCCGTTACGTCGGTAGCAGGTGTGTACTCTGTAAGCCCCAGGTACCGGACAGGCGAGCAGGCGTCACTAAGGTAGATCTAGTGATGTCCCCTCAAATTAGGGAGAGTTCTACACCACAGAGATATGTATTTGGCGTTTGTCCGTGTTGTCGCCTATGTATGTGTGATGCAGTAGGGTGTGCAGGGAAATCGATCTCCCGCTGCCCGTTGGCCCGTAGGTACCATCCGTTCTACCATTCATTCTGCATTTCTAGGGGGGGACCATGTGGACATATTTTCGGCTACGCATCCGGGAGGAGCGAAAAGCAGAAAGCCCACTATCAGCCGAGCACCTCGAAGCCGAGGTCTAAATCGAAACCAATAGGATTTGCTTTTAGCCGCACTTGTGCCCAGGGAACGCAGGGTCAATGACGACGCCCAGGCAATTGTTTATGACAATTGGAGAGCATGCTATTCCGAATGCCGAGAAGGCCAATTGAGACAGTGGTGTTTTGAAGTTGATGAGATTCTTTTGGTCCTCGATTCTATAGCTTCTTTTATTTGCAGTTCCCTTCTACCTTCCTTCCGCCCAAAGTACATGCCACAGGTGCTACTCCAGGACGTCCAGGGCTATTACAGTATGACGGTTTTAGCCGCACGTGCCCACTTTAGTCCTCCCATCTTCACATGCCGGCAGTAACATTTCGATTATGTCATCGTTTCTCTTGCTTGGCCCGTTAAGATGAACAGCACATGTGGAGGAGCACCCTCTCGAGCATAACAACAACAATGTCTGGGCAGAGTCCATAGCATTCTCGCGATATACCGACAGGCAAGTTATTAACCACCCACTAGGGAAAGCGTTATAGCATCTAGTATTTTGTATAAATCATCTTATATAATCTAGGTTCCAGGGGCTGGGTGCTTAGCACCCCCCTTTCCCCTTGCAATGCTTTGAAAAAGTATAGCTCTGTCACTTCTCTTATAAATGGAAGGCTATGGTACGAAGTGCTACAGTGAAGCGGCGGTAAAGCCACGTTCAGATGCATGCAAGCCCGCATTTGTAGCGCATGATTGAAATTATACTATTGTAAATGTAGGTAAGCTCGCATCCAAACGAAGCTGGGCAACCGCGATTGCCCCTTAAGCTACCGATTGAAGACCAACTACGTCGTAGCCCCGAAACAACTGATTCAACCATCGCCCTTCCCTGAATGGAACTGAGGGTTATTTGGATGCATTTTTTATTGACTCATTTTGGACTTGACCAGTCGGTCTTGGCCCACAGTTCAAAAATCAGTGCTACGGTTAGTTGGCCTTCAAGAAGATAGTGCTTCAGGACTTCTCCTCCCTGTCTTTACAGTCTACACTTACAATATTTATTTAATTAAAGGCAACCTATGTATTACGAGAGTCGCTTAATCACTCTGCTACTAACTTCTTTAAAACGTAGTTTTCCAGGTATTCTTCTTCCGTTACGAGTGCTCATCCTTCAAGAGAGCTTGCTCTGCTCCTAAGTAGCAACAGTCATATTGAACCATGCATCTTCGGCTCCGACCAAAGACACCCAGGTAGAGTTACGACATCAATTAGGTAAGGTAAAAGCTGCAATAGCGAAGAAGATATGTAACGGGCATCACTAGGGACAAACTGATAAGAGTTGGGCTTTCTTCTAAACCGATGGCTTGAGGGGATTGAATAGGGGTTCCTCAAGCAGCTACTTGGGGGGGGG
>QJNS01000001.1:1004204-1022147 GCA_004154925.1 Monosporascus cannonballus
CCCCCCCCCCCCCCCAAACAGTGCTGTGGATTTCCAGCGTCACACGGACGTTGATGGATAGATGCTGTAAAAGAAATATATGAGTCTTATGCTAGCTCTTTTCTATACCTAGCCACAGTGATGGCCTGGCGCCAACGGATATCGCAGCGACTACCCCAACTCCTCTTTTGAGTCTCCGATCATGCATGGCATTGAGCCCATCGAAGAACTGTTGGTATCGCATTGACAGTACAAGACCCTTGTGTATCGTCGAAAGGATTTGGTCGCTGTAATGGCTGTTAATCCGCGCCCACGAAACTGTTCGGTTCACTCACTTCAAAGCTACTTGGTATTACATGCGGGACATTTCACGTCTTTATTCGGGCCGACAACGCCTGAGCCATAGCAATGGTCGCAAGGCTCGCTATCCGCCATATCTTTCTTCGTTGTTGGTTATAAAGTGAGAATGATTGGCTATGGTAGGTTTTGAAGAAAAGGTAGGTTCGAAGAAGGGTAGACTCTGCAGAAGGGTAGGCTCTGAAGAAGGGTAGGCTTTACAATGATGCCCAAACCTGTTTGTATTTATACGAACGGTGCCTAATTGTCACGAGGCTCTGCTTGAATTAGCCAATCGCACTATAATAACACTGATTGACTCATTGTTGTCCGTTGCCATCCCACAATGGCTTAACTGTTTCAACGACAAACCCTGACGAATAGTCCCGGTCGTCGGTTCCAAACCCGAAGATGTGTCTTAGGCGCATCAGATTTGGCAACAGTATTAGATCAACGCAACATAGTGAAGCAATCGCTCCGCGCTCAGAAGCCTGCCAATGCGGCTCTAAAGAAGAGCGTTAAAAACGACATGATAATTGGAAAACAGGTTGACATGCACTTGGCTCTGTTGACAGTAATTTGCCACTGTTGGCGTATGCGTTGGAAGTTCCTCCGGGCCTTCTGGTGTGTATATAGCCAGAAGCGCACTCTCGCTATCTCCCTAGAATATGGCCAAATTCTTCACGGGCTCACGTGGTCGGGCTGTCAGGGCGGCGATGTCTCACATCGCGAGCGGGAGCGTCCGGTTGTCCCTTGAGGTCTAATTTGCATTCCCCTGCCCTCGTTCCCGACGCGCCTATGCTGACATGCTGCGGGAGAACGCGATCTATAATTTCGAACAACATGCTTCTTAAAGGCGGACGCACGCTCGCCGGGCCCCCGCGATGAGGGTGATTCTCCTCTTCCCGATTTGCTCCTCGAAGTTATGTCCCTTCGCTCTCTGTATCTCGTCGCTCGTTGCTGCTCATAGGCCACCCTGCCTATCTTTCTCTCGTTTTCCGCATAGCGGTTCTCGTCATTCTTTTATCCGCTTCTAGGTTTTGTTTCTATTCTTCTTTTTGTTTCCTACTCCCGCCATGCCTTATTCGTTTCCTACTCATTACGCGGGGTAGTCGCTCCTCGACGGCTTCAGCTTCTTCGACGGAAAGGACCCGAGCAATGGGTTTGTAGAGTAAGTCGATCGATCGTCCGCAGCGGGTATCTGATAGCCGGTGGGCTGAGTAGTGCTGACCACGAGGACAGTTACCAGAGCAGGGAGGACGCGCAGGCGAAGGGCCTGGTGTCTATCGACGAGTTCAACCGCGTGCGGCTTGGCGCGGACTCGGTCAACAAGTACTCACTGACGGGCGGGGCGGGACGGCCCAGCGTCAGGCTTACCAGCGACGCCGTATTCAATCATGGTCTCTTTATAGCCGATTTCGCCCCACATGCCGACGTCGACCTGCGGCACTTGGCCCGCTTGTGCGTGATATATATCCCCCGTCAACTCCCCTTTTTATTTCTCGGTGTGGGGGACTTGCTCACACCAACAACTCCACTAGTCTAGGCGTTCAATGCGCAGGATGGCGGAATCAACTACCCTGCCGGCGGAGAGATCGATATCATCGAGGGCGCCAACACGGCAGGGAGGAACTTGATCTCCGCTCATACGTGAGTACTCAACCACCATGCGTCCCGGACCCCTAACCGTGATGATGTGCGTAGCGAGGCGGGATGCAAGCTGTCTGGGTCCGGCTTCACGGGGGTGCTAGAATCGACCGACTGCGGACCATCTGTAAGTGAGACCGCAGTCGTCCCCACAATTGCATGCTCATATGGGGTACTATGACCTGCACACCGGCTGCAACTACGCGTCCCCTATCTTCGACACGACGGCGTACGGCGATGCGTTCAACGCCGAGGGCGGCGGCGTTTATGCTTTAGAATGGGATGACGAGGACTTGAAGGTGTGGCACTTCCCTCGGTCCGCGATTCCGGATGATATCGTGTACGCCGGTATCCTAAGCCCAGCCCCGAAGACCTGGGGTCCTCCGCAGGCGATCTTTGGCGGATCTGCGTGCGATGCCGATACCTATTTCTACAACCTGAGTCTCGTGATCAATATCGTAAGTTATGCTTCACGAATGATGGCAGGTCTGTTACCTAATCCCGTAATATAGAACTTCTGTAGTGACTATGCTGGCAACGTTTGGGGCAAGGCAGACCAATGCAACCTAGTGGCACCAACGTGCGAGGAGTGGGCTGCTGCCAATCCAGAGAGCTTCATGGGAGCGTAAGTGTCTCGTCACCCCGGACCGAACAGACTAAGGAGGCCGACCACAAGCCATGTAGTTACTGGCACATCAACTACATCGACGTGTACAGCCTGGTTCCCATCCTAGACCCGGGAATGGGAAACGGTACACTCCCGAACAACACGGCTCCGCCCTTGTTTCCCAATGGCACTGCCAGCACCACGAGCAGTCCACCTGCCATTGCGCCAACCGAGGCCCCTGGCGAGGCTCCTAGCGGCACCCGTACAGTCACCCTTTCAGTCGTGCCGACTACCTTCCCAGCCCCCAAGCCGACCGAGTCGGACGGTAGCTCAACCAATCCGGCCACGATCAACGGCTACACACTCCTCGGCTGCTTCGGGCCGCGCGGCGGTTATCAGACGTTCACGCAGATGTCAACTTCCCCAAAGATGGACAACGAGGTATGCGTGGCCAGCTGCGGCGGTTTCAAGTACGCGGGGGTCTACGACGAGTAAGTCCTCCCCTCAGCAACGTGCCTTACCCCCATTCTTCTCCTCCACCTGCTCCCGCAGCAAGGGCATCGCGCCCGCGCGCATACGCGACGATCACGGCATCCGCTAACACCTGCTTAAGGACCTGCTACTGCGACGCGACCGTCGGCGACGCAAGCGCCGTAGAGAACGACGAGTGCGACATCCCGTGCCCCGGCAACCGGTTCGAGTTCTGCGGCGGCCTCGTCGACGACTTCGGCCCTATCATGCCCGGCAACGGGCTCGTGTCGAACTCTACGGGGCCGTCCAACGGCACACTGCCGCGGTACCACCACCGCCGCGCCGCGCCGCGGAACGTCCTGCTGACCGTCTACGGCAACCTGCTCGCTGAGCCCCTGCCGGCCCCGGCACCGGGGATGAGTAGTGGGGGCAACAAGAAGACGGCGACGGTAACGAGAGTCGTGACGACGGCGCTTATCGTAACGTACACGGCTGTGTGCCCGACGGACCCCGCCCGGCTCGTGGCCGTCGAGTACTGCACGACGGTGGCACTGACCGTCGCGGAGGAGGACTGCGGGTGCACGACGACGCCGCCGTACGGGGCCGGCAACATGACGGCGCCCGTTTACGCCTTAGGGAACGCGACGGCGCCCGCAGCGTCGGCGATGCCCATGTGCACCGTGACCGAGACGTGCAACGCGTGTGGGCCAGGCGGCGCAAGCGTCGTGACGCTAATGGTGCCAGAGGCCGTCGCCACGGGCGGCCCCGAGGTCATGGTCACGGCGATCGCGGTGCAGACCGTGGTGCCCGTGGCCGCAGCGGCCAACCTGACTAAGAACTCCGACGGCGCGCATGTGGTCGCGGTCCGGGCCGGCGCGATTTTTGTTTGGCCTCTTGTCTTCTCAGCGATCCAGGCGTAAGGAGGGCTATGATAAAGGTATGGTAACGGCATGTACGACCAATGCCCTAGTTGAGGATTGAGTGTAGTTAGCAAGGCTTCTGTCTAGGGAAGTAATTGTCGGCTCACAAGGCGCCCGTGTTGTACAAATCCAAGCTCCAGGTCCTTTACACTGCGCATATGGTCCTATACCCGGATTTTGGTGTAGACCCCCATTCATTTCGCTGCTTTCTTGCGATCGATCAAGATCCTCCACGAACGAAAACGCGCTTACAGTACGTGGATAAAATGTTTTCCGAGCTGATGCCGCTTTATATTTCAATTGCAATCGGAGGCTCTTTAACCAGCTTTCCGGAGTTTCCGTGCTGCACCGCGGCGTTGATCATCACTCCCCCACTGCTAGCACCACCTAGCATTGCATAATGCCAAACGACACTCCGAATTCCGTAAAAAACGACCTTTAGTGCATCGAGCCAGCCTGCGTTCGGGATCATGTCATGGATTGGTCCACGTTTCTTTCGCGACATAAGCCTCTCGTACGCACGCTGGCAGTCATCCCAAAACACGGCCTGCTTGCCTCGCCCCCAATGGACGTGGCCAAAGATATGGACCGTCGGCTTTTTGCGCCAGAGCTCCTGCAGTAGTCCCTCGCATCCAAGAGAAAGATCAAGGTGGTGCTGCTGTATCATACGTCAGTCGCCTGCGCAACAGCTGCTGTGTCCAAGTCCGAGTCAATTACCGGTGGAGTATGTGTAACGAGGATGTCCGTATCATGAGGTATCAAACCCGCCCACGGGTGTTGGTCGTGCGAATACTGAAACCTACAGAACAGGGCTCAGGATTCCGTTTCCAAGTTTCGGCGCCATGGACGAGGTGACATACGCGAAATTAGATGGGCCACACTTGGGAAGATCAGGGGCACCGTATATGTTGAGCCTGCGCCCGCATTTGAAAGCAAGGGTTATAGACTTGCGCTGAAGATAGTGTACGCTCTTAAGGTCCACCGCCTTCTGACCCAAGGCGTCGACTCCACTTCTTGCGTTGATATCAAACCAGCTATCGTGGTTGCCGCAGACGAAGACCTTATGCTGATGCGGTAGGGAGTCGAGCCAATCTATCTGGGCTTGGATGGAGGCTGCGGAACCATTATTGCTACTATCTCCGGCGTGGATGAGCAAATCGCCGTCCGGGACGTTGGTGACGATGGAGTCATGGGTATCAGAGATGCAGACCACTTTAATGGGCTGGCGGTTCTTCGGGGGCCTGACGGGGACTCCCCGAAGCGACAGAAATACCAGATAGAGGCGAAAGGCGATTGTTTGGAGCGGCGAGTCGAGGAATTCATCCAGCACCGTGGGACGTTCCCATATGGATGGCCGGCGAAGGCCGAGGTTTGTTAGAAGCCGCATGCTATGTATGCTTGGTGGTGTTAGTCGTCCAAGAAGTCCTCGTTAACCGTTTTTCTATGGCAGGCGCCTGTCCATCAATGGGAATCTCGACAGTTAACAGCAAGATGGCTTTGGCCCATCGTGTTGCGGCCACAAAAATCTTATCTCGTTGTATAAGGAGTTGATGATGCTGAGAGCCCCATATTTTTTTTTTTAGCTTAGCTAGGTAGGCAAGAAGCCTGGGAGGGACGCGTGGGACACGTAACTACGAATAACACAGACCATGTTCAAAAGGAGAGCTTTGTCCCAAAAGGCTGCAGGCACACACCCCTGAAAGACTAGAGTTGGGGGAGTCGAGATCACCCCGCGCCCGGCAAACAATGCCGAGAATCACTCGTTCACTCGTTCTTAAAACACTTACGTTTATATTTGACCATATTCAAGCGCGCAGCAATTTCTGAGGACAATCCAATTATCATAACTTTCCCTTCCAAACGGTAATGCATTTATGTTTGAAAGCTTTCCCTGCGTAAGTACATGATATTTCCGGCACCTTCTGTCCGGCTAGGTAGACCCTACCGCTCACGAGTCAAGGACATAAAATGCAAAGGGGGGCACATGCCAAGATTTACTTTACTCACTCAGTGGATGTTGTGATGATCCGAATTCCCGCTGAATGAAGAATGACGTCCATTTGATTAGGTACCTAGGTACTTATGTACCGTCCTGTTGCAATGCACATAGTACTTGTGGTGGCTTGCCATTTTCCTTTCCTGTTGTTGAAGTGATAGCATCACTATCCAGACCCGGGATCGGTGCATTCTACCTACTAGCTATATATCATATCTGCTTCGTTTTCCTGCATCTTAGCATCAAGCCCTCTAAATGATTGCTGCAGGTCTTCCCTGATTCAATAAATACCTAGGTACCTTAGATAGTCAAGTAACACGTCACTTATTGATTTACATGACCAACCAGACCCACCGAGTTTCAGCCCTAAACGTATGAAGTACGTACTTGGTCTTCTATATTCAGAGGGGTTACCCAGCTCTCCTCTATCTCTACTCCACCAGGGTTAGTCTTCCTTCCCCCAGACTTCTCCCTTGACCATCTTCTAAGATATACTTCATTCATACCCGTCTACTACACGCAATTCCGCCTTCGGCTCGACACCATGGCGAGCCTGCAGGAGCCGGACGCCAAAGATGGCGATACAGCGGAGTTGGAGACGAATATGAAGTAAGCAGCCCCCATTCGGACCCCCATCCACTCATAACCAAACCTTCCTACTAAGTGACCTGTTTTCCTTTCAGCGTCGATTATGTTGTCTACTACAAGATCCCGCCCAACAAAAGCCAGGCTGAGATCGAAGCGAACTTCACCGAGCTCACCCAAGCTCTGACCAAGATTGGCCTTGCCACCGAGGTCCGAAATTGCGACGGGTCATCTCTCCTGGTCTTTGTCAAGGTCGCTTCCGAGGAGTACCTAGCCTCCCAAATCTACCGTGAACGGATCCAGGACTGGTTATACGGGGTACGCACCACCTCGCCTGAAAAGGATGTAGATAAGGCATTCCGGGACGAGCCTATCAGGGATGCGGAGAGACTACGCTTGGTCTATCTTCTGATCACGAAGCCGAACAACGATGGAGGTGCCGGCATTACCCCAAAAGCCGGTCGGTGGAAGCACGTCGAGTCTATTTTCCCACTGCACGACCACGCCTTCAACAGGCAGTGGATCAAGCAATGGAGCTCGAAATATTACCTCCGGGCGGAGGATCTCGAGCAAATCAGGGGCAAGTTTGGAGAGAGCGTGGCTTTCTACTTCGCCTTTGTGCAGTCCTATTTTACCTTCCTATTATGCCACGCGGCCTTTGGTTTCGGCGCATGGCTTATTCTCGGCCAATACTCGTGGTTCTATGCCATTGTCAACTGCCTATGGACTATCTTCTTCTTCGAGTGGTGGAAGAAGAAGGAGGTTGACCTTGCCGTTGAATGGGATGTTCGAGGAGTGTCACGGATTCAGCTCCCACGGACCCAGTTCAGATGGGACTACGAAGCAGAAGACCCCGTCACTGGAGAGCGCGTCAAGGTGTACCCTCCACTGAAGAGATTCCGAACCCAGCTGCTCCAGATCCCGTTCGCTTTGGCCTGCTTGCTGCTTCTTGGCGCTCTCTACCTCTTCTGTTTCTCCATTGAGATCTTCCTATCGGAAGTTTATAATGGCCCAATGAAGACATATTTGGTGCGGAGTTCGCTCTGTCATGGTTGTATTCAACTAACAGTTGTCAGGAATTCACCCCCACAATCATCATGACCGCAGTTCAGCCAGTGCTATTCGCTATCCTTAGTAAACTTGCGGAACGACTGACCGAGGCCGAAAATTATCGAACAAATCAAGGTAAGGGGATCCGTTCGCCTTGAAGCCAGGTGTTAACAGTATCTTCGCTAGCCCACCACGCTGCACTGGTGCAAAAACAGTTCTGTATCGACTTCCTGACATCATACGTTCCTTTGTTCCTCACTGCTTTTCTTTACATGCCTTTCGGGAATCTCCTTGTTCCCTACCTTGATATTTTCATGGTCGCGGCCGAGAAATTCGCCACCGATAAGTCGGTTGCCACTCAGAGCTTCCAGATAAACCCCGACCGGCTCAAGAAGCAAACCATTTATTTCACCGTGACGGCTCAAGTTGTAAACCTCGCTTTAGAGGGCATTGTACCATATGTGAAGCGAAAGGCTTTCAAAGAGGTTGAGAAGGTGCACACGAAGATAATCCGAAGGGATACCGGCGGCGCCCCGATATTCACCGACGACCCTGAAGAGCATGCCTTTCTCGAAAGGGTTCGCGAGGAAGCGCAGCTCCCTACTTATAACGTCTCCACAGACTACAGAGAGATGGTAGTGCAGTTCGGTAAGTCCCCGTGCGCACACACACATACACATACGTACATACACACATGCCCCCTTGGTAGCAGTGGAGGAAGCATTTCTTCTGCTCCGATCGAATTATAAGCCATAAATTGGGAACGACCACTGGACCCTTTCGACTTAGGTGATGCTAACCGTCTCAGGTTACCTCTCACTCTTTTCGGTGGTTTGGCCCCTGACACCCCTCTCGTTCCTGATCAACAACTGGGTCGAGATACGCTCGGATGCTATGAAAATCGCGGTTAGCAGCCAGCGGCCGATTCCTTGGAGAGCTGATTCGATCGGCCCGTGGCTTAATGCACTGGGGTCTTTGTCTTGGCTCGGAAGCATTGTCAGTTCGGCCATCGTCTTCTTGTTTAACGGAGATAAGAAGGGTCCCGGCGGCGAACCCTGGAACATCTCGGCCTGGGGTCTTCTTTTCTGCATTCTATGTTGCGAGCATGTCTATTTGGCATTCCAGTACATCGTAGGCTATGCTCTGAGTCAGGTCGACAGCCCCGGTCCCCAGAAGGAGAGAGCGAACCGATTCGCTATGAGGCGGCAGGTACTGGAGGAAAGTCTTGGCCCTGAGGTTATAGAGAAGCCAGTTCCTCCGACGGTCGAATATGGCGAGAGTATGACTAGGCAAGCTCTGATGAAAGCGGCTAGCCGTCTGGCAGATAGGGAGGCACCCCCCGAGCATGCGTAAGCTCCCCCAATCCCTTGCTGAGACCAGATTACCCGACTCACTCACTATATCAGGTTTTGGCAAAGACAACCAGGCATGGACGAGACCATACGGTACGGTCGAAAGTTAATCTCTCGGGTAAGCGGCGACAAGCACTCTTAGGGTGTCTTCTTTTTCTTCGCTTGGAATCCAGGCGGTCATATTTTCTACCCATTCATCAGCGATATGGAGAGTGCTCAGGGACTGGTTAGGGGCTCCAAGATAGTCTCCCGTAAAGTTAAATACAAATCGATTACAGTAATCGAACGTGTTATCGGCGTAAAGAACACTGTGACTAACGACCTAGTAGATCGACCCAATTAAAGAGATCGCTGCCGGCTCGGCATCTCTTCCCCAAATATCTGTTCCCCCGGTGCTCGAAGAGTTTGTGGAGGAGACGGCGGTCGGCTTTTTGGTATCGGTGTTCCTCGATGTGTTCCTAGAATCGTTATGATTCGACGCGTCCATCGTTGGATCTATATATACCTTCTTGACAACCTTGCTTCTTCCGTCTTAGCTCAAGACGGAGCTGAGGACGGAAATAGGTCTTGACATCATGCCGATCCGGGTTCAACCTCAACAAGGAGTAGCTTGTAAGACTAGCGACACGCTTAGTTAGCGTTGTTGGCTTGGCTGCACGACGTAACGACATATATCGACCGGTTCTCGCAGGCAGAGTACCCGGTGCATACATCCATGCTGAAATAATAGAGTTCCTTGGAATTGAGAGGTAGCCCAGGAAAAGACGGAGCGGACGGGCACTGATTTTTGTGTTACGTGCATGGACTGTCCAATCACGTATGTATAACATTATCGGTCATAAGTCAAGGAGAAATTCGTTTCGGATAGAAAAACGTCGCTCTAGTAACAGTCTGGGTATCCAGCAACCCCCCTCTACCGCCATGGAACCGAGCCCCTTCGGCCCCCTTTTCCATGAGTCCACATCAAAGTCAAAGCACCCTGTTGTATCAGACGCGGGGGATCACCTCCTGCGTACGATTGCCCTCGTGCAAAGCAAATAAACCAACAGAAACAGATAAGTGGCCGAAATAGCCACCCGACACCTTTTTTCCCCCCCCCTTTTTTTTCGTTCTCGTTTTCCGGGCTCCATACCTATAACTCGTACGAGCCATCCGCGGTAGGCCGGCCCTAGACAGGAGACGCTCGGCCGAGCCAAGCCGGTAAGGCCAGGCTCAGCCCCGGCAACCCGGACCGCCGCCCCCCTCAGCACCGCCTCCAGGCGTACGTCCAGCTCTCGGCGGGCAGCGCGTTGTCGGCGCCGCCGCGGCCGAAGTAGGCGTGCCTGCTGCCGCCGCCGGTCTGCAGCGCGACGCGGAAGTTGACGTTGAGCATGCCCACGTCGCCGCCGCTGCCCTCGCGCGTGCAGGGTCCCCACACGATGCTCGCGCCCGGGATCTGCGTCGTGGTCGCCACGTCCCGGCCGAGGCGCGCGTCGCCGTCGTTGGGGATCGTGCCCTTGATCGTCACCTGTTTGGCGCGGGGTCGTGGTTAGCTGGCTGAACTGCTTTTGCTTTCCTTTTTGTGGGGGCGGGTGGTTAGGCGGTCGGCGGTCCGTCGATAGACACGTGGATGGACGGATTCGCTGCTCCGGCCGAGTGAACGAGGGGGCGGGATAGGGGGTCGATATGGGGGACCCCCGCATATCCGCGAGGGAGCAAGAGCGAGAGAACGGGGCAGAGAGGGGGAGGAAGGGCAAGAGAACTCACAGTGCGGTCCGCGTCCTGGCTGAAGAAGCTCGTGACGTAGTAGTCGACGGCGGCGCCGGGGTCGAGCACGACGTGGCCGCGGACGGAGACGCTCTCGAGGCCGAGCTGCCAGCCGGGGGAGGCGCCCGCCGCCTGCACGTGCACCTGGCAGTGCACCGTCTGCGCGCCGTCGGGCGCGCGCGCCTCGAACTCGCCGAGCCGGAACGCCGGCTCCGCGAACCCGCCCGACCGCACCACCCCCGGCGAGCCGCTCGGGCACCCCGTGCCCGAGTACGTCACCGACGTGATGTGCGGCATGCTCGCCGGCTCGCTGTTGTTGGCCTCCTGGCTTCCGCTGCTCTCCTGCGAGGAGGGCAGCGGGCTCGCGAGGAGCGCCGGCGCGAGGAAGGGGAGCAGGAGTGTGAAGTGCATTGTGTGTGCGTGTGTCTCTGTCTTCGCTTGGGGGCTGATGTCCTGTGGGTCGAAGGGGCCTCTGATGACGGCGGTGAAGACAAGGACGATGAAGAATGGCAGTAATGGGGTTTTACTAACAAAGCCTCTAGCTCTCCTTTCGTTGCTTTCTTGATTTTTTTTTTAAATTATAGTCCAGGGACCTGTTCGAGCTGGGTTGTGGAGAGGCTTATATAGACGATATCCCTCCCTCCTCCAGCCATGTCGCTATCTGCTTCCCCGTAGGGAATGGCATGACAAATGCAGGCGCAATCTAGCCAGAGAATGCCGCGAACATCCAGATCTGTCCTCTTTACGCACACGATGCGCCATTCACTTTCTTTTTTTCGTCTTTTTTTTTTCGCCTTCCCTATATTAAGGGTCCAGGCTCTCGACTCTGGGTCCTGGGCCTTGGGCTCTGGTGTCGCGCCCGCGCCCGCAGGCCTGGGGGGAGCGTTGGCGCGGCTTTCTGCAACCCATTTAGCCATATTAGCCAGCGCGGCCACCGTGTCCCAAGAGATTGGCCCACCACGCGATTGCGCGCCCTTTTTAGGTGGGCCAACCTCGCAAGCGTTCGAGCGTCATATACGAGCCGCCCCTGCAACCGCCCGGGTAATCTGCTCGTCGCCTGGCAGCCGGCGAGGTCTGGAACTGTCCTGCTCAGTCCAGACGTCGGCGCCTTTCTGGGACCGCAATTTCAGGGTCCTTTTTCCCGGAACGCTCCCGGGACGGGCCAGGTTGTCTTTTTTTTTCGAAGGGGCGGCGCAAAAATATCAATGGGGTCCTTTATATGGGCGATCTTGGCTCTGCTCCGAAGACCTTGAACAGGGATGGCGAGCTTGTTTCTCGCGAGGGCCTCGACGCGTCTCCGCTGAGCTCCCTGAGGCCCCTTGCCAGGGTCCCGTAGAGTGAGGTCGCGGTCCCGAACGCTCGGTCGAGGTTGGGATCGTACCACCCTGCTGCTCGCATATATGAAGGTGTAAATTACCGGCGCAGCAGCTCGACGAACGCGGAGCTATTGGTAGAGATAGCTCACGGCGCAATATTTTATCTTAAGAAAAGACCTCTGGGCTAAGGTTGGCGATACCAAGATGGCCGCGCAATTCTCTGTAACAGAGGCCTAGACTTCGGTAGTAGTGACCACGGCGTCCTAGATGACCACGTAATCCCTAGTTACGGGGGATCTAGCTTGGTGTCGTAGAGTTCGAGGAGTTCTGATGACCGACCCGGCATGCGACTCGAATGGGTCGACCACTTGCGGCTCTACTTCGCACCCTTATACCGAAAAGGGCTGGCGTGGAGTGAATCGGGGTGCAACGGATGTTCGTTGCTTTATACATGTGATAGATGCATTTGTCAGTCCTTCGAGTCCTTCGAGATGTACACATTAAGAACACTAGAACGTTCTTGTCTTCTGTAAACCACCAAAACGCCACGCTTTCCGCTCTATGCCAGATGCCAATGCCAGATACCCCAAACCCAATGCCAATACGGATATACGCCAAAGAAGCGTAGTCCGGTGGGGAGAGCATCAGACTATGATCCTCCTAAGCCCCTCCGTGCCACCAAGCACGCGCCGGCCCGTCACGGCGCACCTGCCCTTTCCGCTCTCCCACTTGCCCTCCCGGTTAGACATGAACTCCTCCTGCTTGGGGTGGATCCCCTCGATCCACTTGTGTATGCAGACGTAGCAGTAGACGATGCCGGTCTGGCAAGCAGTGGCAGTCGTGATCTCGTCGCCGCAGATGGGACACAGCTCCGAGTCCTCGGGCGGTGACACGGTGAATATGGGGAGGAGGGACGGCGTCGCTATCGGGGCATCCTCGGCGAGCGCGGCTTCCTTCTGCTCGCCACGCTGGCCCCCCTCTCCCTCCTTGCCCCTCTCGCCCTGCTCTTTCTTAGCAGGCGATTCCTTCTCCCCGTTTGCGGATAGCCCCGAAACGATCGGGGGCGGCAACTCTAGGTTCTCGGCCGCTTTCCGCGAGAGCTGCTTCGCGAAGTCGGACGCGTGCCACCACTCGAGGAACTTTAGAGCGAAAATACTCGCCGGCAGCAGCATCGACAGGCTGCCCAACACCCTCGGCCATAGGGTGCGCGGGTCGAATAAACTCCTCCATGCGACGGGCGGGTTGCTGCCGCCCTTCGCCATAGGCTTGCCGAGGGCCTCGATGGCCTGGTAGTCGGCGGCGTTCATGCGGCGCACGCGGGTGCCGATGAGCCACATGAGCGGGTGGTGGTACTTTGAGTTGTCGAAGAGGTAGGCGAGGTTGAAGGCGAGGACGGCGAGGCAGTAGGCGGCGTGGACGCCGGGGTAGACGCGGCGGACGAACCAGCGGTAGCAGTGGGCGACGCGCTGGCGCAGGGTGGGGTCGGGCGGCAGGCGCGTGTAGGCGACGCCGAGAAGGGCGCGCGGGGCCTCGAGCTCGTGGGCCTCGTCGAGCTTGCGGCGCAGGTAGGGAACGGCGACGGCGACGACGAGGCTGCGCCAGACGTCGCGGCCGTCGAGACGCAGGGCGTCGCGCACGGCCTGGGGCGCGGCGGCCGAGGCGCGGGGGACCTCGGCGCTCAGGACGGCGCGCTCTCGCTTGAGCCCGTAGAAGTGCTCGGTGAAGCTGCCGCCGCGCGTGCGCAGGTAGTGGCGCTCGACGACGAGCATGGCGAGCGCGTACAGCTCATCGAACGAGTTGAGGACGCGCAGCAGGTAGCGCGGGTACCGGTGCGTGAGGACGGTGAGGACGTATCGCAGAGTCGGCGGCAGGAGGGCGTTGAGCTGCTGCTCCGACAGCAGCTCGAAGAGGGACGGCTTCTGGTCGTCGAACGTGCTGCCCCGGAGGGCGGTGACGAACTCCATGATGGATGGATGGATGGCTCTTCTTCACCTGCCGGACTGATGAATTGCAACGGTTTAGCCCTTCTCTGCTACCTTGAAATCATCTGGGTGGGGCGCTCTGCCACGCATCCATATGTACAAGAGGTTGGTTGCTCTATGGCAGTGTTTTGCCAGCGAAAGCGTTGTAGTAGTATCAGAAATGCTTCAATTCAGCTGGCGCGTTCTCGGCGAGTCTTGGGCTTCACTTCTGCCGAGGTTCGGGAGCTGGAGCCCGGGCCCACTAGCGTACTACTGTAGCTACTAGCTAGCTACCGTTTACAAGGGTAGGTGCTCTGAACCGTATTACCCCTGTACGGAGCACAATATCGCCAGAGTTGTTAGGTTAGCATATATAGGTTTGTCCCGTCGGAATCAGAGGGCAAGAACATTGGAAAAGGTAAAAACAGCCAAAACTGTAAAACGAAAAAGATTCCTTAAAAGGGTTAAATATACAAATAAATGAAAATAAGCAAGCTGGCCTTGTCACAGTGGGTATGTCATGTCATCATCGTCGGCTTTTTATATCCACGATCCGGTCTTTTTCAAAGCTCGGTAGGTTAATACTGCGGTATTCCTGCCAACTATATAAAGTAGTTATTAAGAGGAACCGCAACGAAATAGATAGATCCAGCTAGTTGGAAGACGTCGACTTACAAACCCAAGGTAAAATGACACTACACCTATTATAGATGGATAGCAGCTTGCCCTGAAAGATACGCCCAAGATATCGTAGACCAGCTCAACACCATAACAACGATGTCCCCAAACCCCGTCCTGAAGACCAACCCCAACACCTTCCAACACATAATCCGTTCCATGGGTTAGTCAACGCGACAACGTCATTTAGAGAAATCTCAGCGGCTCTCCGCCAAAGTCGACCGCCAACATCGGGCATATGTAGCCCTCCCGTCCGAACCCGCTCAGGGGTCGAACACCTCCGCCCAGTTCCAGATCACGGTTCCGTTATGCTCAATCTCCATCTCCATCAGGGACTCGAGCTCCTCGAGGCGGTTCTCCCAGTCATCCTCATCACCATCGTCGTCGCCATCCTCGGGCGGCTCATAGTCCTCGTCATCATCGTCCTCCGCCTGCCCGGCCTCGATGATCGTCCGCACGAAGTCGGCCATGACCACCCTGTCCGGGTCGTCCCCGTGGCCCTTGTCTGAGATCTTCCAGAAGGCGTTGGGGCCCGCGGGGCCGCGAGGATCAAAGTCCCTATAACTTCCCTTCAGTTTCTCCTTTTCCGCGCAACTATGGCAGCAGCGGATCGATTAAAGAATGCGAAAATTCCGAGGGGACTTACTTGTCGAACCACGTTCCCAGGACGCCCTTCCCGCTCCTCGGGCCTCCCACCTTGATGCCCTCGCTCCGCCACCTATCCTCCCCGGCGAAGACGGAGATCGAGGTCCACCAGACCTCTCCCTCGCGCGTTAGACGCACGGTACCTGTCGTCGTCGCCAAAAGTGCGTCAGTAAGCGAGTAATACGGACGAAGACAAGCCAGGCTGAGAAACGGCGCGAAGAACACACCTCTGATATGGATTATACCCCGTATATCCGAGTTGGCGTTCTCCTCCCAGGTGTCGTCTAACGAGCGGCACACGCCCTTGAAGTGCACCACGGGAAGGGCCTGACCGTCCCCAGGGCCCGGCGGCTCGATCGCCGTGACGTGGAGCTTCATGAGGATGAAGCGCGTGGCCTCGCCCGCGTCGACGGCGGGCCTCGGGACCGTCGGCGGCAGCTGGTGCTCGGCGTTGAAGTTGTAGGCGAAGAAGTCGGCGTAGTCGAGGAAGCACACAAACCGGAGCCAGGTGCCCGTGACGCCGTACGAATCCTGCAACTCCAGGGGTCCCGGCTCCCGGTCCGAGGTCGACAGAGGCCGGTAGCCGCCCGGCCAGACGCCCGGGAAGGGCCGGTTCCAGACGGTCTTGCAAATCGGGGACTTGTTCAGGCCGAACTTCTTCAGGTTGGCGCCGAGGACGACCATGATGGCCTCCATCTTCTCCCAGTCGACATTGCCGCTGCCGTCATCCATGAACGGACCCCACATGCTCTCCTCGGTGTATTGCCGGAGATCGTATACTTTGCTGCAGGCGAACCGGCTCATCTTGCCGGACCTCGTCCTGTGCGACCCCGGGTGGGCGTACAGCATCGGCACGCTGTAGAGGCAGTGCAGGTGGGCGCTCTTCTGGTGGTCGTCCTGAGGCGGCGACGAGAAGATGCTATCCTTGAGCTCGGCACGGGCCTGCTGGTAGATGAAAGACCGGCACAGAAAAGCTGCCTGGTTCGTCTCTTCTTCGAATATTGACGATAGAAGCCCGGCATTGCGGGATACCGGATGCACGGTAGCGGGGCTGGCCGGATCGCCTTCAGATGAGGCATTCATGAGCAGCCTCGTTACCGTGTCGTGGACGAACGAAAGCTCATTTTTCTACAAGAGTTTGAGCCATGTGAGTCTCCTACGACGGCAACGGCAGGAATCGCGCCAACGCACATTCCTATGAGAGCGAGCAGGGTATACGGACCTTATCGTTAACGCTGGTACGATAGCAGACAACCTGCAGCCGCACTAAGTCTTTGATAGCTTGTACCCAATCCAGTTCACGAGAATTTGATGGCGTATCGAAATTTCTGAGATACACCTCCTTAAAGAGAGGGACGTTCTGGGAAACGGCATGATAGAACGTTCTACATATACGAGGTATCCATGCCAGATCAGGCGGGTCGACGTGAACCAGAACATTGTGTAGAATCTCGGGCGGAAGCTCTGCTAAGAGAACCATGTCGATCAATCAGCCCGGGCGAGGCTGCTCGTACCAGCAGGCCGCCAATGCAAAACTCGGTGCACGCTGTCATCAAGTTCCAGACCGAGACCTCGTGAATGTCATGCGGCTGTAGAAGCTTGAGTCGGGCTGTACTATAATTAGAGGAAGATGAAACAGATCTAGGCCTGGAGTATGAACTTTACATAGTAAGTGTAAGTGAGAACGAAGTGCGGATGGGAGTTGTGAGTTTAGGTCCGTACCGTCACCAAAGTCCGAAAACCCCATCTACGGTTGTTTGCATATGGGGGATATACACCAGTAGCGGGACTCGCTCGGAGATAAAGCCATAAGCTCCCCTCTGTCCCGCCCTAAGGTTCGAGGTGCATACGTATGTGTCAAGGGGGGATTGTCTGCTGGCACCCGAGATTATATGGAACGACCCCAGCGGAAAGAAGATAGTCAGGTATATGAGTAACTAATGCCCTTGTGAGGCGGTGTTAAGCCTACCTAGCAGTTAGCTCCGGAAATATCTTGTTCCAGAACGTCCGTAATGCGAGGCTGCGAGGTCCAGGTTGACATTCCCAGTAACCACCAATACTGAGGATGGTTAGAGGCAACCCATAATATCAACACCATGCGTTTGTGTTTCCCTTATGCCCACCTATACCCCCGTAGTATCCATTCCTCCCGTATTGTTAATACCCCCTCCAAAATAGGGCGACGAGCATCGCGTACCCCTGTATACCACACGAGTAAGGCAAGTCCAGGCCGTCTTTAAAAATCGCTGCGACCCTCCTCTCGATCGATATGAACCGGAACAGCTACCAGCTGGTACTTCGGGGGAACGACTTTATCATGCCCGGCTTAAGTAGAGTCGTACCTAATGCTGGGAGCCCCATCGCCGCCAACCACGGTAGAAGCCCCATGCCGACCGAGAACGGCGCGCCCTCGAAACAGTACACATCTTCCGTCGTCGTAAAATGTCATGCTGCACATACGTATGTGAGTGTAAATATGTCCAGTATGTGCATAAGCGTAAGACAATGGCGAGCTAACACCATCGATACTTATCCCACACGTCGTCGGTGGCCTTGGTTCTTAAAACTAGTGTTAGCTAGGTTGGGGGTATATCGCGAGACAACAGAGCGCTATGGCTAAGATACAACAGCAAAACCGAACAGCATCCGTCCGT
>QJNS01000009.1:0-93837 GCA_004154925.1 Monosporascus cannonballus
GTGGTGGTGGCCACATACATCGTGGAGCAGTGAGTACAGTGGTTGAAAACCCAAGAAAGTGCGCCCATCATTTTGATCACGACGTGCCTTGCAAGGGGTCGAGTCTGAACCTGCCGGATGATCGCCACATGGATAGAGCCCTCCCGCTATTGTACTTGTTGTCGGCCGAACAAAACTACCATGTCAATTGCTCACGCACCCGATATATATACAACAGCCTTTCCGAGATACCTCCGACTGCAACAAGGCTGCATAGTACGCGGTATCTGCACTTTGGTAAAGGGACCTTGAAAAAAAAGCTTTAAAGTGGTGTACCATGTAACCTAAACCCTCGCGTTTATTGTGTACGTCGCTATTTTAGGTTAGGGTCGTTACCGCTACAGATTACCTCTACTCCTTGCACTCGGAACTCTCGGTATTCAGTATCCCGCCACAAGTCGTGATATTCTATTCAAATTCACACATGTGCAGTTTTAGTAACCCACCACACTTTCTAGATTCCCCTATCATATACAGTTAGTACGGTCCACTATTATTTAGACCCGTCCAAGCCAAGCTGGTCAACAGTTATTGACTGGACATATTTGGTTAACACAACTATCCGCGAACTTTAAAATAACAATCCAACTACTCCTTGAATGATCACTTATTAGTCTGAACCGATAGGTATATAGGGAAGCATTCAGGCTATTTTCAATTAATCCTTGTATGTAACTAGCATTTATCAGATTTTTCATATTCCCCCCCCCCCCCCAAAAAAAAATACAATCTTCTGTTAGCTCGTTAGATCAGTTCGGACGCCGCGAAATTTTGTGCCATCAACCTGCGGCCCATGCCGAAGGTAGTCGGGTCCGCTGAATAAGAAACACCCTAGCTTACAATGCGTAGGGCGCTTTTGTGTTCAGTACGGTAGCGTCCGGGCTCCCACAAATTTCTAGAATAGGCTAGAACATATGTGTAATCAGTTCTTCAGCTACTTGCACTTTCCTTGTAACAGCATTTTATCCCGCCTCATTTCAACAACGATAACATCCTAGGAAACTTCAGTAATTACGTTCGCTCAAGTGGTTAAGGCTTTGTGTTCTTGTCCACACGAGCTGGGTGTCTGACTCAATCTCGAAAACCATTGATTAGAAGCAACAGCGCAAAATAGTAGGAAGTTGATGTTAAGTATTACTGAACTGACTAACCCAACATAATAATGTTAGGGGCGTGTATATTCCCATACAGATTCCAGAGGGCTCTAGTTGCCCAACCTCTAGAGCAAAACACTCGTATTCATGAATTACTAGATATTCCCTAAGTATTAAAATAACTCAAGGATTCTATTAGACCGATTCACTGTTGGGAGAAGGAGTAAAAAGCTGCTACATCTGTATAGGCCCACTTTTCTTAGTTTTAACACTAATGCACCACCCCCTGAGAGGTTGCATTGTGGAAATGAGGTCTTATGGAGACGCGAATGCCCGATGCGAATAGAATGCGATGCTTTCTATTCATATCATGTATAGCCAGAGATTTGGAAGAATACGAGCACAGGGGAGCCGGTGACTGGCGGCCCTGTCGGCACGGGCGCAGACGATGACGGACAAGACTTCAATGTCACTTACGTGGAAGTCGTAAGGCTGAATCTCAATTTTGCAGCATATTCTTTGGTGATGCCAGTATATCCTCTCAGCGTCTATCGAAACCATCTACTTCTTCGGTGGAAGACATGCATTTTCCAGTCTCTTCAAACTACCAGCAACGAGGCTCCCCTTTCGCTGTCGAATATTATGAATGCCACATGATAGTATAAAGAGGTCATCATGTTACCTTTACCCACACCAGTTTTTCAAGCCGGTAACTATGAAGCTAGGTGAGTGAAAGCGGAGATAGCCGTTCCTGTTAGCGTGCCGCCGATCCTTAGAGTCTGCTCCTGCGTCCGACTTAAACGTCCCCGGACATAGTACGCCCAATTACTTGCAGGATTCCATTGTCGATAATTTCCAGAGAGCGGTTCGCTAGCTGCGAGTTAGCGCCTGACATTGCCAAGCTTAGCGGTATCGTTTCGGCCATGGATTTATTTATGACGATGAGGCTGTATAAGACCCTAGCCTATACACCTGGACCTTACGGCGACGATTATCACATGGTCGAATATGACTGCATTGACTATCTAGAAGAAGGACTAGAATTCCAAAAGTTAGGGGTGGTGTTGGTGTCCTTAGAATGCGTAGAAAGGAATGGGCATTCGGAGGTCTTTCAACCTCTATGGTGTTTCACTTTTGGCATAAGGCTAGTAGTGTCCCACAACTTGCATGTTCGACAGTACAGGAGAAAGACGAAATGTATTAGCATCCCGACAGTCGGGACACTCAACATTTTGGGCATCTGAATTAAGACTAGTTAGAGAAGCGTAAGAACCGGATGAAGTTATGTTCATCGGTAATGCAATGTTCCAGACGCAAGCCATCAGGATTACGTTGGTCAAAATATGTCTACCGCTCCTGCTTCATGGCACAAGACAGGCCGGACTTACATCAACCCAATTTTGATCGAGATTGCAAAGCTAGGTTTCAGCTTGAGCGGGTCAGCTCTTGCGTTGGGCTACTGTGGAGTGTAAGGCTGATTTGGCTAGGCTTTAGCGTTTCTTAATGCGGTAAGCACAACTTACGTTAGGTTGCCTGAGAGGCGGCTTGCCTTCTTAATAATGCGAGGCTACCGCAGTGCCGCGGCAGCACAATTTGCCCTAGTTGTCAGGGCCTAATTCGTTGCTGGTTTCGTTGCTGGTTAGTAGAAAAGGGGGGGCTTCGGCATGTTTCGGTTTGCTCCGCCTGCTGCCGCAGGCCTCCCGCCATTACCCTTTGTTCCAGGTTGACAGGAATGTCAACGGTCAGGCCGATGGTGTGTCTCCCCTTTTCTTTTTCCCCTTAAAATTCTCCGCCCCACGTCGATAGGGTATGCGTCGATTCAGCTAACCCTCGATCTTAGCTGCGCGTCGATCTGGCTGGGCGTCGACCTAATTAAGCGCCGACCTAACCGTTAACCAAACTCCAAGGCCCCCAATTAACTGAGGCTTGCAGGGCTTAACGGCTAGCCTGGTCGACAATTAGCCAGGGTGTCCAGGGCTTCCAAGGCTTCCAGAACTTCCAAGGTTTCCAGAACTTCCAAGGTTTTCAGAACTTCCAGGGCTTCCAAGGCTTGACGGCTAGCTAGGTCGACTGTTTCATAAGCTAACGGGCTTTGGCACATACCAGAATGACCGGAACCTGGTAGATAAAACAGAGGTCTGTCACACTTACTAAGGATCAGGTGCACAGCTCTTGAGGGTATATTGACTTGTCTAAAGCTAGGAAGCGTTGATCCCACTTGTTGTGGGCGATCCACGGATATAGGGCTCCGGGAAGGAATAACAATCACCCGAAGACCCTAGCTAGGGGTGCTCTTTTCCATGACAAGACCAATGTAGCAGCTGATAGAATTAACCAGCTATTAAACCTAATCACATGATTTATGTTAAGTAGAATACGGGAAAAAGCTGTTAAATAAATATTTCTATTACGTTTAATAATAACAAAGGTTATATAATAGAGTTATAAGGTACTTGGAGTATAATAATATTAATAAAAATATTGATCATTAAAAGTAAAAAGCATTAATCTTACTTATAATATGGAAACCTATTAAGATAAACACTTACAATGTAAGATAATAAATAACTATAAGCTAGGGTAAAGTAATTTCCGACTAGTTATAAAATATTGTAACGAACCTGTTATACATCCACATAGAAGTATAAACAGTATCCGAAATAGAGTCTTGATTTGCAGGTAACAATAGAGCGAGGAATAATTTAATAATACATTCGTTAAAAAGGTTTACGGATTTTCTCTACAATTATAAAAAAAAAGGCTGCCTTTAACAATAAACTTATATTAATAGCTACGTGTGACGGCTAGGCGGTTTAACCAACTATTAAACCTTAAGTCGACGGGTTTATGTTGGCAGGAGTATCGTGGGAATCTGAGCAATAGATATCGGAACGTGTTACGTCTCTTAATACCGAAAATGCCTTATTGCAAACGATTAATATTGATAAGTGTTGCAAGCTGAAGCTATCTAAACTATGGAAGTAATGAACGTATATATCCTTGTTCCGTTGGCTGGATCACCACCAGTGAGTTGGTGATCCGGCTTATTGGTTTACCACCAATGAGTTGGTGATCTGGCTTATTGGCTTACTACCAGTAAGTTGGTGATCCGGCTTACTGGCTTACCACTAGTAAGTTGGTAATTCATTACGTAACCTGATCCATATAGTTTTTTTGGCCTTTTCCGTTACGACCGTTCCTGGAGGCCGTAGCTTATTAGGTCGTAATACGATCTTTTTTTCCTTAAAATTTTGCCCTTAAGATTTCTTTTTTTTTTAGTAAGTTTTTTTTGCATACTTTTAATATATCTTCTGGTATGTCCAAATATCGTTTTCGCAAATCCGAATAACGACTTGCCTTAATTAATTTAATTGAATTCGAAAGTTTTAACGCGATATTTTGTTTTTTTTTTGTTTTGTTCGGCAGCTTAATTACTAAATAATAAATAAGGTTTTTCGGTATAAGGAATGTATCCGTCAGAATTATTCGTATAACGGGATAAAAATCCTTATTTTTATAATTAATTGTTACATCGCGAAATCGAAAAAGTTAAAAAAAAGAAAAACTAACGGCCGAAAAATCTTTATTTAAAGCTTTTACGCGTTTTTTTCGTATACGTTGTTAATGCCAATACTATTAATTTTAAGGTATAAAACTTATTAATCGTACCCTTTAATTCTTGGATAATTCTAACGATTTTACGTAATTGGAATCAAAATCCGTAATTAAGGTTTAAGTCTTAAAAAAGGTGGACGTTATTGATTGGAATACGGTGGACCAAACGCTTTTTTTCTTGGATTTTATGAATTAGGATATTATTATTTCGGGTGGTTCCGCCGTTACTAATAAAAATTCTTTAATAGGCGCTAGGCGCTAATAAGATTTTTGGCGGGTTCCTAGATGTTTTCGGAATCTGGATACTTTTTTTATTTAATTAAGTATTAAGTAAGTCCGTTATATTTTCGTATATTAAAATTTTTTTATTTCGTATATTTATTCGTTTTTTACTTTCATCTTATTTTATGCTATATATACTTTGATTATATTTGCTATTAATTCGAATAAGAAATATAAAAAATTAAATAAAGTTTAATTTTTAGTAAAGATTTTAATTAATAATTATTTTTTAAGATTTTCTTGGCGATTTTATATAGGCCGATATATTTAAAATCGAGTTTTTTATTAGGTTATTTTATTTAAATGTTTTTAGTAATAAGGAAAACTATTTCTCCTTTTTCGACAGTTAATCCTTTTAACCTTTTCTAATTATATTATTTACTTATTTGATTTTGTACGAATTTTAATTTTAATTTTATTTCTTAGTATAACTATCGTAACTATTTCGACGTAAAAATTACTTTAATATTAATTGGACCGTTATTACGTATTTTTTTTATAAATCTTTGAAATAAAACCAAAATTTACGTTCGTAAATATTATTTTAATGCTTTTATAATGCCTAATATTATAAACTAGTTATACGATTAATAACTTCTTAATTCAATTATTTTGTTCGTAATTAATATAATATCGTAAATAAATTTTTAAAATTTAATTTATTTATTTTATTTATCTGTCCGTCTATTGTTTAAATACGTTAAATAATTTATAATTTAAGCCGATTTAAATTTATAAGCCTTACCAAAACTTAAATGCAAATATAAATCCTTTATCTGATATAATTTTATTAATAATCCGTATATATTAAAAATATGGTTAAAAATATATTAGTTACTCACCGTTTATGTTTTTATAATATAATAAAAAATAAGAAACTTTCGTAAATCGGTCGATAATTACGAAAATGTTATTGTAATATATTTTTAAAGTTAAAATTTCTAATATAAAAAGTTTAATAAGAAAATTAAATATAACTAAATATTATAATCGTTTTACGACTAATAATAGCTATAATATTCCGTATAATTTATATCGTCGTACCTTTGCTTTAATGCAAATATTATATTATCGTATAACTTTTTGAACCGTTAATTTCATTTTAGGAAAGGAATATGTATATCGAAATCGTTTTAAAGTCTTATAAATCCCTGGATATTTATATAATTAATATTCGTATATTTCTTGTATTAGATCCTTTTAATATTCCTTTAAAATTTATATTTTATTTATTTTTTGGTGTTTTAAAAAACTATTATTATATTATTAGATTTTCTAATACATATTACTAGGTATTATTCGAATTGTCGTAATTTGTCGTAAACGTAAATATTTTTTTGTAATGGTATCGAAAATTATATAGTTAATTTTAACCAATTTCTTTTCGAAATTTAATCGTTTGCTTAAAGTATTTGCTTTGCCATTTTTTGATCCTTTCTTATAAATAATAACGAAATCGAAATTCGCCAATTTTTTTACGTATCTTAATTATCGTTCTATAAATTCTTTGGTCGTAATAAATTAAATAAAATTTTAATAATCCATATAAACCTTAACCTGGTACAAATCTCCCTTTAAGAAATACCTAAACTCTCGAAATACCATAATAATAACCATAAATTCCTTATCTGGAATACCGTAATTAAATTCGGCTCCTTTTAATTTGTACGAAAAAAATGTAATAAAATGCAATTTGCCTTAATTATTTCGTTATCGGATTACTACGCTTAACGCGTAATCCGAAATATCGGTTTTTAACTTAACGGGGCGGTTTGGATCGTATATAATTAGTACTAATTCGCTGGTAATCGCAATTTTAATATCCTGAAATACTTTCTCCATATCTGGTATTTATTTGAATTCTTTTTTTCGTAAGGTTCATTAAAGATATAACGATTTTGCTAAAATTTCGAATAAACTTCCTGTAATAATTAATGAATACAAAAAATACTTATATTTCCTTCACCGTAATTAACGTTTGTTATTTTGTAACTACAGCAATTTTCTTAAGGTCCATCCTAATATGTCCTAAGGTAATAATATATCCCAGATATTTTTTTTCCTATATATGGAATTAATTTTTTTCTGCGTTAACAAGTAACCTTACGTTTTATAAAATTTGAAAAACTTTATAAACGTATTTTACGTATTCTTCTTTTATTTCGAAAAAAATAAAAATATTATTAAGACAGCAAATAACAAAAACGTTAAAATATTTTTGTAATATATAATTTACTATCCGCTAAAAAGTTACTGGTACGTTTGTAAGTCCCATTAATATAACCAAATACTTAAATAATCTATATTTCGTTTTAAAGGTTATTTTTTATTCGTATCCTTTTTTGATTTTAATAAAGTTATATTTATTTTTAAGATTAAATATTATAAACCATTTAGCTCTATAAAATCGGTCTTTTATTTCTATAATCAGAAATATTAATATTCGATTTTTAATAATTATATCGTTTAATTATCGATAATTAATTATAAGTTATAATTTCCCATTTTTCTTTAATACGAAAAATATAAGATATCGTGCTGGTAATTTCGAAAGTCGAATCCATCCTTTTTATAACCGATTTTCCAGGTATTTTTTGAAAATACGTAATTTATTTCCGCTAAAATTATAAATAAGGTAAAACTTTGTCGAAAATCCTTTTTTAAAAATTATTTTATGATCCCATTCGCTATGTTCTAATAATTTCGTATCAAGCTCCTTTTTAAAAAGCTGTTCGTATCTATAATACTGTAATAACATATTGGTTAGATCTTTTAACTTCTAGGGCTATGAATTTTGTTCTAGATCGTTATTTAATTACTTTAGTTTCGCTTTAATAATAATAATAATAATATGTCGTATTTTTCTTTCATACGTGTTTTTTTTATTATATTTTGTTCCTTTAGGTAATAAAGTATTTATCGTATTTTTATGCCTGTATTTGTCGTTATTATTATTATGACCTAACGGTCTTGGCTTTTTTTTCAGACGGTCGGAACCATAAAAAGGTCAGTTCCGACCCAAGCCAAAACATCACGTAACTGGCTCAAAGGTCTCAAGGCGCCAAACACCTTGAACCCCTTAAGCCAGCAGAAGAACTCAAAGGGCTTAACGAACTTAAGGGTTTAAGCCGCTTGAGCAGCTTAAGCCAAAATAAGGATATATACGTTCGTTATCTCATAATCTAAATAACTTTAATTTATAATATAACGTCGTTATTTAAGGGATCTTTAATATTACGAAACATAATATATTACTATATTTATTATTTAAATTCCCACAATATTTTTATTAATATAAATCCGTTAATTTAAAATTTAATAAGTAATTAAACTTTATAATTCGTTATATGTTATAAATTTTTATTTAATAATATTATTAAAATATTAATTAACGTTTAAAAAATCTTTATTTAATAATTTTAAGCTTAAATTCGAGAACTAAAAAAAAGTTTGATCATTTAGGATTATGCCATTTACCTAAATATTTTTCGCCCGTATAAAGCCTAAAAAATTAAAGCCTTATGATAAAAAAAGTAACCTTTAAACCTTTTTAATTTAGGTACGAATTTACCTTTATTTCCTAAATCTTAACAACTTAGCGGATATAATTTAAACAGTTAAGATATATGTAATAAAAAATCCGGTTAATTAATTTAAGCCTATTATAAGAAATTTTTTGAATATAAAAAAATTAAATAAGCAAAATTTTAGTAATAAAATCTTTTTACTTTATATTAATTTCGAAAATAAAGTACGTACTAATTTCGGCAATGCGCATAAAAAATAATGAACGGCTTAATAACTTTTATAATTTTAATAAAAAAAACCTGTATTTATATATAACGTAATTTTTAAAACTTTTATAGCTAAGGCCGGATAAAAAAATAACGAAATTAACGTTTTTATAGATATATTTTAATCAGTGATTAAAAATAATATAAAAAATAAAATTAATCGGATCGAAGGATTAATTGCCTTAAATTTAATATATCGCGAAAATAATTAAAATTAATAATCGACAATTTAAAAAATAATAAGAAAATAACGGATAATATGTTTTACGTTCGTGATATAATAAGTTTAACTAGGAGAAAAAACAAAATATACCCCTTATTTCTTACGGAACAATATCAAAACCTATTAAATTCGGAATTGTTTATAAATAAAATTAAAGCCAAATTACATATTTTAATTATAGCAAAATAAAATATAAGGTTTATAAATATAAAAAACCTAAAAAATTGCGATAAAATAATTAAACCCTTATATCGGAAAAATAATCCAAAAATAATTAAGGAAATAATAATAATATTATTAATATAATTTAAGCTAAATATATATTAAGTTCACGACAAAAGGTTTAATAAGGATTATTACGATTAAGAATTCGAAAAAAATATAAGAAATTAAAAAATTAATTTAGCAAATATTACAAACATAATAAAAAATATTATAAAAATCATTACGTAAATACTAAAATTTAATAAAACAAATTTATTCTAAACTTTTTAATCAATACGGCAAAATATATATCATATATTATCGATAACGAGAATATCCCAATTACGAAAAATAAAAGTAACATATTTATAAACAAATTACTTATATATATTACGAAAAAATCGATTTTTTAAATCGTACCGTAAATAATAAGGATAATAAATAATAATATTAATATTGTCGAATTATAATCCCAAAAAATATTTAATAATTAGTCGAAAAAAAGAATTAATTTAAAGAAATAATACCCGTAACAACACCCTTTTTATTATTATAAATAATATAATTATTAAACGGAAAACAATTGATCTAATATACGGTTAAAAAGCATTATTAAAAAGTAATTACGGACTTTTATTTTCAGTTGGTATTTATTACAAATCCTTAAAAAATGTTATTAAAAAAGAAATACGTTAATTTACAGAATACCTCGGGATTAACAATTAAGATAACGTATAATAGGATATAATTATAAATATAAAAAAAAATAATTTATTCGTTAAGGAAAAGAATTATAAAAGAATCAAAAATAGTTAATACGGTTCGAAAACATAATACGACGGTAATAATGATAAATATAATAATTTAATGCGTTAAATAAAGAAACGGAAATAAGGTTCGATAAATTCGAACAAAAATTAAAAGAAAAAGGTTATTTATAAAAAAGCCGTAAAATAACGAAACCTAAAAAAATTAAAAGGAATTCCTAAGAAGGGCTTTAAATACAACGATAGAAAACGTTAACGATTTTATTATTTTAGAAATACAAATCGGAACATATTAGTATGCCGTAATGGTGGATTACGGAACTTTAAGCAGAAATTATATTATATCGGATATAATTAATAAATTTAAATTATTATAAAGATATAAGTTAAAACCTTATATAGCGATAAATGCCGAAAGTTAAAAATTCGTTTACGGTAACGGAAAAAATTTACATAAAATTAATTATTTCGAGATTTTTGTTTAAGGATAATATTAAATAATTAATTTTGATATCGTTTTATTTAGATATTACGATATAATTTTAAGATTAATATGGATACGTTAATATAAATTCTTAATTAATAAAAGGATTAATTAGGTAAAGTTCGCCTTATATTTTATTAGCAGATAGAAAAAAAGAATTAAAATCTTAATATTTAATCGATAATAACGATAAATATAGGTATAAGAATACGATAAATACTTTATTACCTAAAGAAATAAGATATAAAAAAATAAATATTAAAAAAATAAGACGTATTATTGTTATTATTAAAACGAAATTAAAATAATTAAATAACGATTTAGAATAAAACAAATAATAACTTTAAAAATTAGAAAATTTAATTCATATATTATTATAATATTATATGTACGAATAGTTTTTTAAAAAAAACGTAATACCAAATTATTAGAATATAACGAATAAAATTACGAAATAATTTTTAATAAAGGATCATTAACCAAGTTTTACTTTATTTATAATTTTAACGGAAACGAACTATATACTTTTAAAAAATACTTGGAAAATCGGTAACAAAAAAATAAATTCGATTTTCGAAATTATTAGCAGGATATCCAATATTTTTCGTACTTAAAAAGAATGGAAAATTACGACTTATGGTTAATTATTAATAACTAAACGATATTATTATTAAAAATCGAATATTATTACCCCTAATTACGGAAATAAAAAAACAGATTTTACGGAGCCAAATAGTTTATAATATTCGATCATAAAAATAGATATAGTTTTATCAGAATTTAAAAAAATACAAATAAAAAATAACGTTTAAAACGAAATACGGATTATTTAAATGTTTGGTTATATTAATAAGATTTACGAACGTATTAATAACTTTTTAGCGGATAATAAATTATATATTATGAAAATATTTGGATAATTTCGTTATTTATTATCTCGCCAATATTCTTATTTTTTCGGAAATGAAAGAAATATACGCAAAATACGTTTATAAAATTTTTTAAACTTTATAAGACGTAAAATTATTTGTTAATGCAAAAAAGAAATTAATTTTATGTATAGAAAATAAAATATCTGGAACATATTATTACCTTAGGACATATTAGAATAAACCCTAAGACAATTGCTATAATTACGGAATAACTAATGCCAATAACAGTCAAAAAGGTATAAGTATTCCTTGGATTTGCTAATTATTACAGGAAATTTATTCGAAATTTAAACAAAATAACTATACCCTTAACAAATTTTCCGAAAAAAAAAGATTTAAATAAATGCCAGATACGGAAAAAACATTTTAAAATATTAAAGATATAATTATTAATGAATTAATATTAATTATATACGATTTAAACCGCACTGTTAAATTAAAAACCGATATTTCGGATTATACGTTAAACATAATAATTAAATAACGAAATAATTAAAATAAATTATACTTTATTGTATTCTTTTTGTATAAGTTAAAAGGAGCCGAATTTAATTACGGTATTCCAAATAAAGAATTTATGGCCATTATTATGGCATTTCGAAAGTTTAGGTATTTCCTAAAGGGAAATTTGCACCAGATTAAGGTTTATATGAATTATTAAAGTTTTACCCGATTTATTACAACCAGGAAGTTTATAAAATAATAATTAAAATATGCAGAAAAATTGGCAAACTTTGATTTCGTTATTATCTATAAAAAGGATGAAAAATAATAAAGCAAATACTTTAAGTAAATAACTAAATTTCGAAAAGAAATTAGTTAAAGTTAGCTATATAATTTTCGATATTATTATAAAAGGATATTTACGTCCATAACAGATTGCGACATTTCGAGCAATACCTAGCGATATACATTGAAAAATCTAATAATATAATAATAATTTCCCAGAAAACCAAAAAACCGACAAAATATACATATTAAAAAATATTAAAAGGAGTTAGTACGAAAAATATACAAACATTAGTTATACGGATATCCAGGAATTTACACAATCCTAAAACTATTTTAACGTACATATTTCTTTTTTAAAATAAAATTAACGGTATAAAAAGTTATATAGTAATACAATATTTACACCAAGATAAAGGCTTGATAATATGAGCCATACGAAAAGTTACAGCTATTATTAATCGTAAAACAACCATAATATTTAATTATATTCGATTTTATTACTAAATTCTTTATGTTAAAAAACCTAATTACGGGAATATATTACGATAGTATTTTCGTAATCGTTAATCGATTTACGAAATCTTCTTATTTTCTATTATATTATAAAAATACAAACGCCAAATAATTAATATATATATTTTTATAAATATGTTTTTAGCATACACGGATAATTAATAAAAATTATATTAATTAAAGAATTAATATTTGCATTAAAGCTTTTGCAAAATTTAATAACATAAATCGGCCTAAATTATAAATTATTTAATATATTTAAAGCTTAAACAAATAAATAAATAAAACGAATAAGTTAAATTTTCAAAATTATTTACTCTGTTATATTAATTATAAATAAAATAATCGGTTAAAAAATTACTAATTATATAATTAACTTATAATATTAATTATTACGAAAATATTAGGATAATATTAATAAACGCTAATTTTGGTTTTATTCCAGAAATTTATAGAAAAACACGCGATAATAATGTAATTAATATTAAAATAACTTTTACGTTAAAATAATTATAATAACTATATTAAGAAATAAAAATAAAAATGGAATTCGTACGAAATCAAAAAAATGAATATTATAATTAAAAAAAGTTAAAAAAATTAATTTTCGAAAAAGGGAAAATGGTTTTTTTAGTTACCAAAAATATTTAGATAAAAAGACCTAGCAAAAAACTCGATTTTAAATATATCGGTCCATATAAAATCGCTAAAAAAGTCTTAAAAAATAATTATTAATTAGAACTTTTACTAAAAGTCAAATTCTATTTAATTTTCCATATTTTCCTATTCGAATTAGAAACAAATATTATTAAAATATACATAATATAAAATAATACAAAAATATAAAACGAACGAATATATAAAATGAAGAAAGTTTTTAGTATATAAAAATAAAACAGACTTATTTAATATTTAATTAAATAGAAAAAATACCCAGATTTCGAAAATACTTAGAAACTTATTAAGAACTTTATTAGCGCCTAGCGTTTATTGAAAAACTTTTACTAATAATAACGGACATATCTTAATCAAAAGTCGATCAGTTAATAACCGGGATATCGGGCTAATCGGCCGCGGCCTACGTTAACGTAATAATTGCAATAACGGCCTTTAATTATTCTTGTTCTTTTTCGACATATTTAAATTCCTTGATGGCCTCCGTATTTTAAATACCGTAACGAAATATTTTCATATTACAATAACGAAATAACCGCCTTTGTTTTTGTAAATAATTTAGTTTGTTAGGGGTAATACGTAACGTTTTACGAATTTATTTCTTTTTACGCTTTAAACGGTTCTTCTCGTTAAAAAGGTTTTAATGTTCGGCCTCCGATAAATTAAAAACGTTATAAGGACCCTTATAATAAATATATTGCGTATATTTTAAAAACCTTTAAGCCATTTTGCATTCCCCATTTCTCTTTTCGTGACGAAAATAAAAAAATATTTTAAAACTAAAACGTTTAATGTATTCTAAAAGAATTAAAACGTTAATAGGCTTACGGGAACGAGATTTTTTGATTCGGCCTAATATAATAAATATATAAAAAAAAGTTACTTATCGAAATTAACAAATAAATAATTTGATCTTTAAGGATAAAAATTTTAAAAAAGGGGAGATCGTATTATAATTTAACGGTTTTAACTTTTTTTAAATAATCGGAATTATAAAAAGATTAATTCCGACCTAAGCCAAAATATTACGTAATTAGCTTAAAGCTTTTAAGGCGTTAAGTACCTTAAGCCCTTTAAGCCAGCAGGAAAGCTTAAAAGGCTTAACGAGCTTAAAGGGTTAAGCCGCTTAAATATCTTAAGCCAAGATAAGGATATATATGTTCGTTATTTCATAATTTAAATAATTTCAGTTTGCAATATAATGTCGTTATCTAAGGCACTTTTGGTATTACGAAACGTAATATATTACTATATTTATTGCTTAGATTTCTACGATACTTCTACTAACATAAACCCGTCGACTTAAGTTTTAATAGTTAGTTAAACCTCATAGCTCGTCACAATTATCGATCAAATATTAAGATCTTAATTTTTTTTTTCGTTTATTAACAGAAAATAAAATAAATTTTACCTAGTTAATTCCGCTATTAATTAAAACTCCGTACTGGCGTATTTATAGTAATCTTAAGATTATATTATAATTTCCAAATAAAACGATGTCGAAATTAATCGTTTAATAGGATCCTTTAATAAAAATCTCGAAGTAATTAATTTCGCATATAACTTTTCCGTTATCGTAAGCGAATTCCTAACTTTTGGCATTTGTTATTATATAGGGTTCTAATTTATATCTCCATAATAATTTAAACTTATTAACCATATTTAATACAATATAATTTTCGCCTAGAGTTCCGTAATCCATTATTGCGATATATTAATCTGTTCCTAATCGTATTTTTAAAGTAATAAGGTTATTAACGTTTTTTATCTTCGCATTTAAAGCTTTGTTTAGGAATTCGCTTTAACTCCTCTGGGTTTCGTTATTCTGCGGCTTTTTTACAGGTAATTTCCTTTTTTTAATTTTTATTCGAATTTATCAAACTTTACTTATATTTTTTCGTTTAATGCGTTAAGCTGCCATATTTATCGTTATTGTCGCCATATTGTTCCTTCGAGCCGTATTAATTACTCTTAAATTTTGGCAATTTCTTTCCTTATTGAATAAATTATTTTCTTATATTTATAACCGCATCCCATTATATGTCGTCCTAATTGTCGTTCCAATGGTCTCTTATAAATTGATATATTTTTTCTTTAATAACTTTTTTTTTTGCGAATCCGTAATAAATGCTAATTAAAAATGGAAATCCGTAATAACTTTCTAACAATATTTTTTTACCGCACGCTGGATTAATTCCTTTTCCCTTTAATAATTTTATTATTTATAATAATAAAAAAGAGTTTTTTATAGGTATTACTTTTTTCGGGTTAACCTTTTACGTTACTTAACTGCTAAGTATTTTTTAGGGTTATAATTCGACGTTGTCGATATTATTATTTATCATTTTTATTATGCCCGGTACGGTTTAGAAAATCGAATCTCTTATAATACATACGGGTAATTCGTACATAAATATATTATTTTTATTTTTCGTAATTGGAATATTTTCGTTATTAATAATATATAGCATATAATTTATCGTATCGATCGGATGTTCCAGAGCAAAGTTCTTTTATCTAATTCTAATATTTATATAACTATCCTTATAGCGCTTTTTGCTATGTTCGCGATATTTACTAAGTTAATTTTCCAGCTTTTCGCATTTTTCGTTAAATCTTTTATCGTAATAATCTCTATCGAACTTCTTATCGTAAGCCTGATATATACTTAGCTTAAATTATGTTAATAACTTTGCTATTATTTCCTTAATTATGTCTGGATTATCCTTCCGGTACAAAGATTTAATTATCTTATCGTAACTTCTTAAATTTCTTATATCTATAGACCTTATATCCTATTTTGCTATAATTAAAATATTTAATCTGGCTCTAATCCTATTTATAAATAACGCCAAATTCTATAAATCCTGGCGTAATTCCGTAAAAAATAAAAAATATATTTCGTTTTTTCTCCCGGTTAAACTTGTTATATCTCAAACGTAAGGCATATTATCCTTTTTTCTCTTATTATTTTTCAAATTATTAATTATTAATTTTAATTATTTTTATAATATACCGGTCCAGGGTAATTAATCGTTTAATCCGCATAATGTTATTTTTTAAATTATCTTTTAACCTTTTATAAAATATATAAATAAAGGTATTGGCCTTGTTATCTCTTTATTTGGCCTTAACCGCAAAGTTTTTAAAGACTACGGCGTACTTGGATGCAAATCCTTTTTATTAGAATTACAAAAGTTATTAAGCCGTAAATCGTTTTTTATCCGGATTGCCGAAATTATCGCGTACTTTATCTTCGAAATTAGTATAAAATAAAAAAATCTCGTTAATAAATATTTTCTTATCCGGCTTTTTTATTTTTAAAATATTTCTTATAATGGGTTCAAAATAATTAACCGTATTTCCTATTAAGTATGCTTTTACTGTTAAAACCATATTCGCTAAATTATTAAAATTTAAAAAACGAAAGTAAATTTATGCCTAAATCAAAAATATCTAAAGATTACCTTTCCTATCGTAAGGTTCCGACTTTTTTGGCTTTATGCGGGCGAAAGAAAGTTAAGCAGATGGCGTAGCCCTAAGTTATCGAACTTCTTTTTCCAATTCCCAAATTCGAGCCTAAAACTGTTAAATAAAGATTTTTTAGGCGTTAATCGACATTTTAACAATATTAAATATTATTCAAAATCTAATAATATTATTGAACACAATTTTATAACATATAACGGCTAAACGGTTTAACCAATTATTAAACCTTAAATTAACAAGTTTATATTAATAAAAATATCATAGGAATTTAAGCAATAAATATCGGAACGTATTATATCTTTTAATACCGAAAATACCTTATTATAAACGATTAATATTAATAAATATTATAAGTTACAGCTATCTAAATTATGGAAGTAATAAACGTATATATCTTTATTCCGTTAACTGGATAACCACCAGTAAATTAGTAATCCGGCTCACTGGTTTACTACCAGTAAGTTAATAATCCGGCTCACTAGCTCAACACTAGTAAGTTGGTGATCCGGCTCACTGGCTTACCACCAGTAAGTTGGTGATCCATCACGTAACCTGATCCACATAGTTTTCTTGGCCTTCTCCGCTGCGACCGTTCCTGGAGGCCGTGGCTTGTCAGGTCGTAACACTACGGAATAAAATTATACGAGTATTATTTATACAAAGAGGTTTAATTTATAATATACGTGTTTTCTAAAATAAATATAACGCAAATTTGTATAATTTATATATTTTCCTCTAAATTAATTAAAATATTTAAATTATTTTAAGCAAGGTCAAGTTTTTTTGGTCGATTTTTAATCGTAACGCGGTTATATTAAGCTTTAAAAGTAAATTTTTTCAAAATAAGAACTCTTATTTTAATAATATTATTTCTTTTTTTCGAAAATCTTTATTTTAATGATAAAAACCGTAAAGAATTATGTTTTATAGTTAGAAAGAAATTTAATAAATTTTCCGCTAACTTTTATTATAATAGGCCGTGTTTATAAGAAAAAAACTTCATTTGAATTAACGCAATTTTCGTAACGTTCGAGCTAAGTTAATTAACAGGTTTAATATTAAGGTGTTCTCTTACTCTAATTATATCCGTTTCGACGAAAAAGATTGTTTTATATGCTTAATATCTCGACTTGTAATTATTATATTTATCGTTAACGTTCCGCCCATAATAATTTAAAATTAAAATTTTAAACAATATTAGACAAAAAATATAATCGTTTAAAAAAGGAATAACGTAAGACAAAGAATATCTTAATTACGTATTAGAAAGTTGTTGAAAAAAACCAAAAAGCTTATTAATCGATTAAAACGTTTATCTTTTTATCAAGATATATTTAAAAAAAATGTTATAGTTATATTTTTCTTAAAAAAATATAAACTAGATTATTTTAACAATCAAAAAATTTGAGAAGAAAATAGGGTTGCGTGAAAGTAAAGTAGGCGTAATTTGCGTCCGTAATAAATGTCGTTTTGGAGACGTTTAATTCTTTTAACTGGAACGACGTAAGAGCTAATTTAAATGAGGGGCCGTTATCGTTTGTAACATTAGCTGTAATAAAAATAGTCGGTTAGAATCCCGATAATAAAACATTTTAAACAAGTTTATCGTATTTGTTAAGTACTTAAGTATTTTTCACGTATATCTTTGGATAAGTAATCTTTTTATTTAGTTAGATATTAAACTTTATTTTTAATTATTTTGGAAGTTACTATTTTTTCATTTCGTATTTGTCGAAATCTTTTTTTAAATTTTAAGTTGTTTTAACGGGACGTTTTTAGGTATTAATTTAAATAAAGCAATATAAAAAACAGAATATATTTATATGGCTTTAAGTAATAATAATCGATAATTAGCGTTGGAAATAACTTTATTAATTTTGAGCGACTTGAACTTTTTAGATTTAAATTTATTATTACATTGTTTTATTTTGGATATAATAAGTAAGCTTTAGTTCCTTAATTAAAATTAGTTTTTTATTGTTTTGATAGAGTATTAAATTATCCGTTATTATAAAAATTATAACATGGTTTATAATTTAGTTAATTGTATTTTAATTTTTATTATTTTAAATTTTTTTTTAAAAAAATATGATAATAATTTTCGGAGCTTGATTAAACTTGTACTCAAGTTATTTTTCTTTTGTTCCATATTCGTATATAATTATATAAATGGATATATTTATATTTTAATTAATGAATACATGATAAGTAATTTGTATTAAAATCAAAACTCTATCTAATTAATTTGTTAATAATTAATATAGTTTTGAAAATATTATATTAAGGTTTGTTATAATTTTTTGATTTAATAACTTGATCAAAAATTAATAGATATTAAAAATTTACCTTTATTATTAATTCGTTTAAAAGAGTTTACACTAGATTTAAGAATAGAAAAATATATTTTGGCTAAAAATGAAACTTTCCCATATTTTATATTTATTTATATAATATCAAATTAAAGTGGAAATGAATTATTTTGCATTTCCTTTTCCGTTAAAAGCCAATAAAAATCTTCATACGATTAATTTATTAACAATTATTAAAATCCCGTTATATTTGATTCATATAATTACGCTTGTCAGAGCAAAAAGGTTAACAATAAAATTTTAAGTAATGGTATTCTAGATTTTGTTAAAATATTTATAAGCTATACAGTGGGAGTGCAAAACTCTCGGTAAATTTCTGCACGCTTTACAAAAACGCGTATTTCTTCCACTTTAACGCCAATACTCTTTATATTTTAACCATAAGTAAACAACCCAATTTTGGTCTAATTGCTTCGCGAAAAAATAATCGCCTTATACGAGAACGAAATAGAAATCCGAAAAAGATTTAGAATACGGCTTTACCGAAATTACGAAAAAATACGGAATATCTCTTATTACTATTTGGGACGTTTATAATCGTTATACGCATTAAAATTCAACCTAATTTGTTTTACGTTCCGATCGCCTATACAAATTTCGGCCGGTTTATAAAAAACATTTATGGCAATTTATTAACTTTAATGTTTTTGTATTAATCGTTAAGTTTAACGAATTATCGTAACTATATCTTTTTAAATAAATTTTAACGGGATAATATGTCCCTAAAAAATAATACATTAAGACGTATTTTAACGTGCCTTTTTAATTCCGGAATATGTAAAAAAAAATGTTTTTAGGCTTTGGAATATCGTAATAAGCTTTTCGAATAATAATGAAAAGTTTTATTTAATAATAAAACGAATATAAACCGTAATTGCAATAAACAAGCGTAATAAGTCTTTCGTCAAAAAGGTTTTTAACATATTATTTTTTTTCTGCTTTTATTATTACGTTAAGTATTAATTATTTTCTTTTAAATAAAACAATGTTATATATTATATAAATATATAAAGCCCTGATATAAGAAAACCGGCCAAACGTAAATGTTTTAAGGTAATATCCGGTATAAAAAACGGAACTTCCTAATAGCCCTTAATAGGAACTCGGAGGCCGCCCGGAGCGGAATAACCGGCCGCATTTATCGTAATTACCTTAACGAATACCTCTTCGAATACCTCGATAATGATTCCATTTTTATGCAAAATAACGTACTCGTCTATAACGCCCAAATTATGCAAAAATGGCTTTAAAGACAGGCTGTCGAAATACAAAAATGGGCCTTATATTCGCTCGGCTTAAACCTTATCGAATACGTATAGAAAGTATTAAAAAACCGCATCCAAAAAAACCGAAACTTAAGTTATTCGGTATTGCGCAAAAAGTACTGGATTTACTTATTGCTATTATAATTGCTATATAAAAAAAGTTCGCAAAAAATATGTTAAATAACTTAATATATAATATATTAAAAGAGATCGAAAATAGAATTACAGTTTAAGGCTGGTGTATAAAATATTAAAATAATTTACCGTATACGTAATTCATTTATTTATCAATAATTAAAATCGTTAGTAATTTTATTAAGAGTTAATAGAAAAACGTATAATTGAAGTTATAAAGGTAGTAATTAGAAATATGGGGTATAGAGATTAAACCGAGACTTTTGTACTCGAACTGTGATAATCCGTAAAATATATAGCGTATTACTTTAATTTTATTATAAATATCATAAATTTCAATTAGTCTTTTAATAATTTGTCGTAATTTACGAAAGATGTATATTTCTTAATACTTGTTTAATAATTTTAAAAATTCTATAATATCACTATAATAAACTTTCATAAATTCTTTAATGAATTGTTTTAGATAACATTTGCAAATATAAAGTTTATTATAATATAACAATTTGTGTTTTGTTTATCGGTTTAATTATTACATTTCTATAAGTTTTTTCGTAGTATAAGAATTTCTAAACTATATTAAAAATTTATATATTAAGTTCTTAATTGTTATATATAATTATAAAATGTTATTTTCGCTATATTATAATATCGACATATACTTTTCAAAGTTGTATAAATATATTAATTTTTACATTAAACATATCAGGTTTATAATTTTTTTAATACACTATATCTTGAAATTAAATTTCAATTGGAAAAGTATTTAAATTATAAATATTTTATTTAATATTTATACTTTTATATCTCTAATTAAATTCCTTAATGAGAGGAAATATTAAAAGATTTTTAATCTGCGTTGAAAAAAGTTTTCATTTTTTAAAGTCGTTTATAATTGCCAGTGACCTTTAAGTATAAATCGGATATTTTAATTTTTCATGTCGAAATGCTTTCCAATAATATATTATTAAGTATCATTTGGTTTTATATTTTTACTACCTTATAATTACATTCAAGGAATAATCAGAAATATTAATTGTTGATCGCTTTTATTAATTGTGAATAGTTTTATTATAGATTCTTTGATAAACTTATTTTTAAACGTTTAAAATATTTTTAACATTTTTTAGAAATTTCAATTTCGTTCTGTAGTTTTCTACAATAAAATTTGTTGATAATTTAATTATATTTTTACATGCCTCAATTGAATCACGTACATAATTCGTAAATTATAAAATATATCGAAAATATATAATATTTGTCTTTTTTAAGCCAGGTTAACTTTTGTTTATTTCTAATTTAAAAATTTAAAGATAAGTTTAATTCAAAATAAAAGCAAATCTCAGAAAGTCTAATATTTTAAATATGTTGTAAATTTCTTTTAAAATTAATTCGAATGTTCTTTTTATTTAAAGTGTAAAATACTTAAAATATATATGTTTCTATTTTTAAGCTTTTAAAATAAATAAAACTATCGGCGAAATGAATAAATATAAATACATTTAAAAATATTTTAAACGTAATTATAATCAAATATTAAAAATTGACTAAAACGTTAATAAATTATATATATAGTATTTGGTATTTTCAAAATTCAAATATTAATTTAAATGGAGGTTTTTTATCTTTTTTTTATTTTTTATTTTTTAGACTTCATAACAATCATTTTGTAAATCCAACATGTTAAATTATTTTATTTGGTTAACTTCTGTAACATATTTGTAAAAACTGAGAATTATTCGTTTTTAATCGCAGTATTATATAGCTATTTAAAATCGCTTGTTTGTTAATGAATTAAAGTTTTATTTTTATTAATCTGTTATAAATTCTTTTTAATTTTGGTATTATTTATATAAGAGATGGAGTGAAAAAATCGAGAAGTTGTATATTCGTTTTATTTAAATTTAATTATGTAATTTTTCATAAGATATTCGTTGTTTTTAAAGTTATATAATAAACTTTATAGACTTTCAAGTAATACATCTCTTTATTAGGTATCCGATAAATTTATTAAGTATGTGATAGTTTTGTAATTTGTTTTCTTTTCAAATAATTTAGCAAATATTCAATATTTTAGCAATATAGTAAAAGCTTGGTCAAAAATATAGAATTTTCCAATTCTGTACTAAATTTCGCGATATATTTATTTAGTTTTATTATGTTATTATTTTACGACAATGTTAATGTTTTTTAAATTAATACGTAGTTATTGGTTTTAAATTACGGTATTGTTAAGAAAATATTATATTTTGAAGTATTGGTAATATTTAGAAAAACCTGTTTTTAATAGTTTTGAATTTATATTGAAAACTTATTAAATTTTTAAATATTCGTTTATTTTCGTGTTTGGTCCAATATTTATTTACCGCCCGTAATTCAAAAAATCGTAATTTATATATTTAAGAAATTTGAGTTTCTGTTAGTATAGTAATGGAAAAAAAATTTATTTTTATTCTTAAATCGAATATAATTTAAACGTCCTATTTCTATATTGAAAATGAATGTTTATTTTGTCATATTAAATTAGAGTCGGATGCATTTGGTCTTGATCAGTGCGGATAAACAAGCTATACTACGACATAGAAACAGATTATAAAGATAAAGAATTTTAGCTGATTACATTGTTAATGTTCAACCTCGATAATTAAAATAATAGAAAATATGATAAATAGTAATAACCGTAGAGGGTATGTCACCTCCGAGGTTAAACCTGTAACGAAAAAAACCTCTTTATATATATACGAGATTAAGATTTTTGGATTAATCGAAATTAATTATAAACTTAATACTATACTCCATTTTATTTTTTCTTACAATGGAAAACGTTCCCGCTTTATCGTAAGAAATCATAATAATCTAACGCTATAATAAGCATATTGTGTACATACTTTTATTAATTAATTCTTTTTCCTTTAATATGGTACATTATTTAGCATTTTTAGTTTAGAATTCCGATTTTGTTTTCTAGTGAACTTCTTACGTTAAAACACTTTTTTCTTATTCTTTTGTGACTTATTTTCCGATTGTTAATTATTAATCAACGTTTTATATTTTTTTCAAACCGACTATCTTGGGATAAAATAGGGTGTTGGTTGTGTTGTAATAATTTAATATGTATTTTTTACTTATCGATACAGAGTTTTGTAAGTTTCTGCTAATATAGCTTAAGTACGTTAATTATTAACCAGCAGAAGAAATATATATTTTATTTTAATATCATAATATAATTTGCGCGTGAATTCGGAACGGTTCTGGGATTAACGACATATACGCATATCTTAAATAAAAAAATAAAGAAAAATCCGAGACATTTTTAAAAATAGGTAATAAACGTTTACCGAGCCGAAAACTTCTAAATATTCTTTTATTCTAATCTTTATTCTTAAAATTAAGATACATCCTAAGTATTTTTTTTAGATTTTCGATTAAGGAATTCTTTTTTAAATTAAAGTTAATATTTCAGCTTTGTATAAACCAGGTTCCCATATAATATAATCAAATAAATAAACAACCTAAATACTATATATTTATACAAAATGTTCTCTAAAGACTTTGGCTTTACTAATTGTATAGGGCAATTTTCGAAATTAATTTATTTTTATTTTTAGCGGTAAAGTTTTAATATCCTTTTAATTTGACCGTAAAAAGAAATATTATCGAATGTTATAAAAATACGTTCTAATCAAATATATTAAAAGTTAACATAATGCCTATATCTCGTAATTTTATTAATACGAATAATATTATAAGCTGTTATCTAAACGTAATTAAAATCCGAATTGCGAATAACAACAGTTATTTTTTAATTAGTAATAAATAATATCTTTAAGTAATAAAATGACAGGTTTTGAAAATATATACCACTTTACGTTTTATAGCTCCGCGCGGAAATACGTATATTAATATAATGATATATCCTAATTGGAGGTATTTTCGTCAGCAATAAACATAATAGCTTTTTTTAAAACGATACAATTACGATATTATGCTATAAATCCGGATTGTTTTCGAAATTTGATAATACTTTAAAATAATTTTAAAGACAATTTCGTCTAATTATATAAGGCGACAAATATTAATTGATTAAAGTTAACCTTTAAGCTAGAATGAAATATAAAAATGAAAAGTACAATGTCGCCGTATAATCTTTCTACCATTCTTTCGAATTTTCACGTATTTAAAACCTTAATATTCGCATTTTTATTTAATTTACCAAACTTAAATAAATATATGTTTTGGAAATTACGCTCAGAATTAATATAATTTAAATTTTTCAACCGTTTTTTCGACGATGTTAAAATTATAATATATATAATAAAATCCACATATATAAGAGTAAAAATCGTAATATAAGCAAATAAGTCTATGATATACTTAATAAATTATGGAATTAATATGGATATCAAAAATGTTTAATCGCAATAGTAAAAGGTAAAAACGATTGTTTAATGATATACTTATTATTTTTAACTATTTTTAAACAATATTCTCGTAGATTAAAGAAATTTCCAGAATTTTCATTTAATATTATCGAAAAGGATACTGTACGTTATTTTCGTGTTTGATTAATTACCTATAGACGTTGTTACATTTATTCTTTTTCAAACTTTAACAATTATAAATCATTGTCTTCTCTCTATTAATAGTATTTGTTACTTATTAATATATATTAGCACCTATATCTGCATATATTTTCGTCTTGTTTTAGTACGTTTAATTCATTTCTTATAGCTATTTCCAAACCGTTAAAATCTTTAAAACGTTCAGATTTTCGTATTTACACGGCTTTTAAACAATTAACCAAATAAATAAACTATCTATTAATTAAAGAAAGCATTTCTAATACTACTAAAAGTAATTAAATTGGATATAATTAGAATTTCCAAATCTTTAATTATGTTTTAGCATATTATTATCGCGTTTCGAAGGTTTCGTAATATGTTATACTTATTAAATCTTTTATTTGCAAAAGTAAACAAACTTTTAGCTTTTCGGCTTTAACGTAATAATAAGCTTTCGATCAACTTATCCGATATGTTTAAAAATTAAAATTCTATATACTCTTAAATTCTTATACCTTTGTTATATCCTTTTTTTCAATATTGATTTCGTAAAACTGCTAACCGTAATAACTGTTTTAAACCTTATTATTTTTAATAGAAAAATAACAATTTATCGAAAACATTTTAATAGTTTTATTAATATTAGGTACCGTTATTTACCCTTTTAAGAATTATCGATTAATACTATTAATACTTAATATTATTTATTAAAGATATTCTTTACAACTAGCTTTATCGATTTCTTTCGGTTTAAAAATTATTAACCGATTTTGTAATATATTTATTAATATTAGAAAATTAAATCTTTGTTAATATCTTTTTTAGAGTTTATTATATGGCTAATATTTAAAATAATAATGTTGGTATTATTTATTTTATTTTTATACATTTCCAAACAAATTATTCCTCTCTCCGCAATGTATTTTATAGTAATTAATTATAAATATTCAAGATAATATTTATTTCGTTTAATTCAGGTTGTATTTTAAGTCGATTCTGGAAAACGAATTACTGGTATTAATTTTTGCGGAATTACTAACGCCTAATCGCGGATTATTAAGGTACATTTTTCCAAAACTAAGACCGGGATAAAACCATATTCGTTAAAGGTATAAGCATTAATTTTTATTTTAATTTATAATATATTGTGTGGAGAACCTTCGACATGTTAATAATTTATATATTTAAATTTTTCAAATTTTTAATTTAATACTTTGTAAAGTTTATGAAAAATGTTATTATGTTATTTCAATCGTCTAAGAATTACGGAATATCTTTATTTTTCTGGTCAATATTATTAACTGGACTCGCAAAGAATATTTACGGTAATTATATCCAATTAATAAATAAATATAATTATATATTTAAAGATAATTAATGTAAACCTTTCCAAATAAATCTTATAAAAAATATCACATTAAATTAAACATTTATAAATTAAACTATAAAGTGTTTTACGAATTCGATAAAGGCTTTTTTAAAGTTTAATTAAAAAAGGGTTATTAATTCCCGTTATATGATTAAAATCTATAGTATTTCGAACGAATCGTATAAAATATTATCTTGTCATTTTAACGGTTTAAAAAACTAAGTGGAAATATTCATTAATATTTTACAAATAATTTCGATGATCCTTTTCTTTTATCCGATCATTTAATTTTGTATATATAATTATTATTATTTATTCTTATATATCCTTGAAATTACTCATTTAATATTTAAACTTTGGTATTGATTTTAAACGGCTATATACTTTTAAGTTATTAAGTTTCTGATACTTAAATATTTATGTTATTTAACTTTCATTTGTTATATTATATAACCGATTAAATTTATTAAGAAATAATTTAATCCAGTTAACCCTTTAAAACATAATTGATTTTTAATATCTTTTTTTCGTTTTCAATAAATTGCTTTAATTTATTAATAATGAAACTTCCTCGTAATAATATTTTATTAATTCTTTTAAACGGTAAATACTTTTACAAATAGAATTATGAGATGAATACTGTTTTGTGAATCAATAGCTTGATTTTAATTTTTTAAATATATTAATATATCGGGATATATGGTAAAACAATACTAAATTGTTTATTTTTAAGAATTAAATTAATATGTTATTGGTATTTTTTTAAATTTATAAATACGGCAGTTTTACAGTATTACGTAATAATTACCTAAATTATTTTACTTGTGTTATTGTCTTTATATTTTAAGAACTTAATCTTTTACTTAATTAAAGTTCTGTCGTGTTATTCAAATTTTATATAATATTCTTTTATCACGAAATTACAAATTTAATAGGTAAAAACACTTTTTAACCCTATAAGAATTTATAAGATTTAAAACGGTAATTTCATGTAATTATTTTATTTACAAATATTACTTTAGCAAAAATTTAAATTATTTTTATTTATATTATTTTTCGTTGTTACTAAACTTTTTATAATCGAGATATATCTATTTTTAATTAATTTCTACCATCATAAACTATATATAGTGTTAACTCTTTGCTTAATTCACAGTATTTTGTATATTTAGAGAACTTTCGTCTCATTTTTAAAATTATTATCGATTTTAGTTTTAGTCGAAATCTCGTATTAATAAAAGATATATTCGTTTCAAAATATTTTAAACTCTGTAAACGTAATTGAATGTAAGGCTTTAGTTTTAAAATATCCGAACAATTTATATGGAGTTTTGACAGTTACTTTATATATATTATCGTTTAGCATAAATTAAATATTAATAACTTAGATAATTACGATATTTAAAGAGTTTAACAAGTAATACGTTTTTTTGATACGTCGATTAATATCTATTTGGTATACAAAACAAGTAAAAATTACCTTCCCGTACATATCTATATATATTGCGCTAATAATATAAAGCAGTTATACGTTGGTAAATTACATTTCGTTTTTTATAATCCTACTTTTTTGATATTATTTAATTATTATTCAGCCTTTTTATTTATTGTCGAAAATTTGAGATTTATTATATTGCTTCTTTACTTTACGTTATAAAATAATATTTTGAATACCATTTTTAAAGGTTTCGGTTTTAAATATTATTCGTGTTTTTGTTATTGTATTCGCTAATTAATTAAAGAATTTTAATATCGTTAAAAATTTTATATATTTCTGCGATCGTTTAAAATAATTTTTAATAAAAAGCTTTTTTATTTAAATTATTCCAGTTTTAAGATTTAGCCGAATAACCCTTATTTGGATGTAAATAAAATTATCGATTCTTTTTGTTAATCGTTTAGTTTATAAACAAGCTCGGCTAGCTTTTTCGATAATTTATTAACGGTAGTATTTCTTTTGCTAAGAACATACATAGTTTCGAAGTCGAAAAACTTAATTTATGTAATTTACACAATTAATGAGATATCGGATAATAAATTTATAAAATTATTTATTTTTACAACCAATGTTTTAAGGTTAATTTTTTACGTAAACCGAATTCCGTAAATATAGTTCCGCAATTGCTTTAATATTTTGAAAATAATTTAATATTTGAATTTGATAATATTGTAATTTACTTTATATTTTTTAAATATTACTTTTATAACGCGCCGTATATTTTATGCCGTTAGGTTTTTGGTCTAACGTATTTTCGAAATTTCGTTCGTATAAATCTATCTTTATAATACTTTTTCTTGTTTTAGGATTATAATTAATAATAATTAAAGTTAAAATGTTCGTAAATGTTTTCTTACCTATTTCCATAAAACGTCTTCAATGAAGATACTAAATAAAGAAATTATTATAACGGAATAGAAAAGTCAAATCATTCACCGTTATAATATAATATATAATAAATATCTAATAATAAACGAAAACTCGTAAAAAGGTATTAATTTTAGATACGTTTTTGCGGAGATAAATTTCCAGAATATTTATTATTTTATCATTTTAAATTAATAACTATTCGTAGTGCAAAAAAGAATCCAATACTAATTACCGACTGATAGTACTATTAGGATTTTTATATATTAATCATAATTACGACAAGTTCGCAATTAAAAACGTTTTATTTATGTTAACGACATATTCGAAAAAGAACCGTGGAATGTCGTGAAAAATCTTAATGTTAATATTGTACGTTTTTGATTTTTCAATATTAAGGTTATTTACAAATAACCACGTTATTTCGAATATTAAATTATAAATTTTTCTTTTAAATATACGATAAAAATAAATTGTAAAATTAATACGTCCGGTAAATATGGTAATATATCAGAATAACCTCAACGGTATTACGAATTTAATTATATTTAAAGGATTTACTAGAGAAACTGAAAAGTATATAACGAAATCCGCAAAAAGTCCCTCGAAACCTTTATATATATATATATTTTGCAAGGTAATAGCATTTAATGTCGTCGTAAGATTAATTAATTGTAAACCGTTATCTTTCTTTCTAGAGAAAACTAGGGGTTTTAGTATATAATGGGCGATTTTGGGGTCATTTTCTTAATATATAATTATAATATTTCGAATAATATATTTTTATATTAATTGGTAATATAATAATATTAATTTCTTGTATTGTATAAGACGTTATTTTGGTTTTATAAAAAAGTGAAATAATCTTTTTAATTCAACTATATTTCGTCTAATCTTATTTTAAGGCCATATTTTTCTAGAATAATATTATTTTAAAAAAGGCTTTTTGTATACGGATAAATCTATTGCCGATTTCATTAAATAAAACCTTAATTTCGTTTTTAGCTAATTAAGGTTTTTGGAATATCGAGGTAAATCTGGAAAATAATACCGTTATTAATATACTAGGCTTATTTGGAATACTTCTTTGCGTGTAATTACTTGCAGGATTCTTTCGAATTTCTTAATATTTTAATTTTTTTTAATTTAAGGTTTTAAGTGGTATCGATTTATCGGGTGGTAAATTATTAATAAAAACCGTTAGTTTCTATTTGAGCTTATATATAATATTAATTTAAACCGTTCTTTTTGTTATTTTTAATATTATTACATTTTGAATAAGATTTTGTATACCGTATATATTAACTTTTCGTTATTAAATTATTTTAAAACTTTATTCTCAAAATTTAATTTTTATTTTTTAACATTCTGGATAGTTTTATAATTTGATTTAAAAAAAGGTTTTTAATGTGATATATATAAGAGCTTATAATAAATTTATATTTCGTTATTAGGTTTGCTTACGTTAATAAGGCGGTTTACAAATTTTTCGGCTATATTGTTTTTAAGTTTATTATTCGCGCAGATATTACGATTGATTTGCCTTTCCGGGATTAAGAGATTAATAATACTTGGCGAATTATATTCTAGAATTGCTTTTATTATTTTTAAACCCATTTCTAAGCTTATTTTTTAATTCGCTATAAAATTAAGTCCTAGTATTAATAATTATATTGCGCGGCTATCGTCGACAACAAAAAAAGGATAATAAATACTCCATCAATTAATCAAATCGGAGTTTTGATTACGTTTTCCAACTTAGTTTCTTTTTTAGGAATTAAGTCTCATAAAAAAAATCCGTATTTACTATACAATTAGCTTATATTCTTAATTTAGAATAGAATTATAGTATTTAATTCTGCTTCGGTGTTAACAATATTATTAATTATGAGTTTTTCATTAAAATTAATCTTAATAACAAATCTAAATAACGAAATAAGATATTTGATCGGATTATATTATTATATAGACAAAATATTGGCTTTTTTATTTTTACGATTTAATATTAAGAATTTTAATTAAGATTTTTAAAACTTGTCATAATTTAATAAATATTGAATTACAGATGTTTGCATTTATTATTTTAATTATCTTTTAATATTACCATTTAACATTTCAACGGTTTTTATGAGTATAAAATCCTCGAAAGTTTTATTAAAATCTAGGTAACATTTAATTAATTCTGACCAAATAATCCCCAAGTTTTTTTCGCGTTTTCGTAAATCTTAAGCTTTTAATATTTTACTAATTATTATTTTAAGTAATTTATCGTAATTAACGGTATTGTTTATTTATATTCTTTCGATATATAGAAATAACAGTGTATTTTGTATAGTTTTATTATTATTAATTTTTTTGCCTTGTCGAGATTCGCTAATGTATTCTTTTTCTTTTTTACTAAATCGCTCAATTATCTTATTATTGAACAATATAAAAGGTTAATTATTTATATTAATTCTTAATATAGAAACTTTTTTAAAATATCAAATATTTTTATCTTCAATAGAATTGTTTTAAAATAAATTAATTAAAAGAACCTTGATACAAAATACTTTACATTTTTTATAATAAAATAGGATATATTATTTTAAACAATCTGGTTTTAATTAATAATAGGTTTGGGTTAGTTCAATTTTAAGATTATTTTGATATGAAATACGTCCGAAATATTAGGACGGGTAAAATCCTAGATAATATTGGGTCTGGATATTTTTGATCATTTATGTAATTCTTATTAGTAATTATAATACTTTATTTTATTCTTAAAGTCGTTAGAGCAGTCAGGTAAATTATATATTTATTTTATAAATATTTTTTAAATCAGAATCATTTTGTCGATCGCCTAATTTTAGAATATTGTCGAGAATTATATTTAAATTAAAGGGACCAGCTTCAAATGTAAGAAAAATCGTATATTAGTTAATATCGAACGCAATTAAATCCTTTTGTTATATTCGAAAATAACTTGTACGTATATATTACGTGGTTGTATTTATTGTAAACTTTATAAAATTCTTTTTAAAAATTGCGAAATCAATATTTGCGATTTCGGCAAATTTTTCGATAATTTTTTCGTTTAATATGGAATCCTTTTTTGCTAAAATTGTCCAGTTAAACTTTTATCATATTAATCGATAAATCGATACTATTATATTCTACTTAAGGCAGTTCTTAATTTGAGAGCACGGAATATTATAATAATTAAATAATGTCAAGAACTTCTATTTTTCTTATAAAAGGTTAAAATTTTAAATTTATTGTATTTGGACGATATTTAACTTTTAGAAAATATTGATAATGTCCGTTACTTAATTAGGTTTTGCCGACAGAATATGTTTAGGATTAAAATTACTTTATCGAAAAAGATTTAGGATTTATTATTGTATTTTGTATTATTTAGCTAAAGTTAAAACTAACCTTGTTTTATAATTATGCCTATTTTGGATGCTTAATTAATTTTACTTTATTGAAGACTGCATTCTGAATTAATACTATTACGGTATTATAAAATAATATATATGTTTTCGCGCTTTATGACTAAATTATTAAAAATTGTTTTCGAAATAACTGATTAAAAATCCTTTTGATAAGTTTTCGGTCTATTTGTTTTTAATCGTAATTCTGCCTTTGAACTTAGCTTTCTTAACGATATTGTAGACCTTAATAACATATTCTAAGTAATACTTGTAAACGTAATTAAGTATATTACGTTGAATTTGCTTTATTAATATCTTTAATCGATTTTTAGCAATCCGTATTTGCTTTAGGCTTTATAACTTAAAACTTTCAAAATATTTCAACCGTTTTATCTTACGTAATAATAACCTTAAAGATAACATTGATTGGAATTTTCATAAAACAGCTATTCGTTTAACAAGGTAACTTATTGATTATTTTTGCCTTTCTGAGTTAATATTTCCAATATAACCTGTTAAATTTTTTAAGCCAGTCGATGACCACAATATTTAAAAAGCGAAAATCTGAGAAAATAAACGCATTCGGTAATAGTATAAAAGAAATAAGTTTATTTATAATATTTATCGAAAATGCGTATCCATATTAATTACAGGATTTTAAAGATATAATCCTAAGAATAGATATTATAAGCTTAAGAAAGGTTTGCGAAAACGCTTAAATAAGTTATATTGATCGTTTTTTCAATATTTTAATAATAGTTCCTGATTTTTTTATATTTACTTTGTAACTACGTGTGTAACAAGCCTTAAGAAATTAATAAAAATATTTAAAAAGAATTAGTTCTTAATTTCAGTACTGTATTTGAATTTAAATAATCGGCAACGATTAAAAATATTCATCGCCGAATTTTAATCTCTTTCGATAATAAGCAATTTCGAAACGAGGAATAACATTTGTTATGCTGTAATTTTTAATACTTTCGACGGCCTTTTAGCAATTCGGCTAAATCATAACGAAATTTACTAATACAAAGGAATGGTTTAAGGTTAACATAATTTAATAACTTAAAGTTGTAATTTGCAGAAGTAAATATATAGAAATTTAAGACGCTTAGTATTTTTTTGTCCGTGTTTTTTAAGCTTTTCGAAATCGCAATAAAATATCACTTTTTTTTACTTTAACAAACTGGTTTTTTAAATCGGGATATTGCTAGAGGTAAATGCCAGCTTTATTCGTTTTTAATTTTACGATTAATATCTTTAGTATTTATTTTACTGTTTTGGATAATTTTGTTGATTAATACGGGCAAATCTTTCAAAAAATGCTTTCAAATAAGGCCTATATATAATATTACCCTATTAGGGCGAAAATGTTCCAAAATATATAGTATAATAAGCCGGTTTCATATTTCTAATTATATTAGAAAATATTAATTCTCTTTTTCAAATTCGTTTTATATATCAAATTATAAGTTATATAACCTTATAATCGTTTCTCCTTATATTAATAATTTAATTTATATCCTCAAATACTCTAACTTAATTTTAATATTTAATTAATCTAAACTTTGCATAAATATGTCGTTAATAAATTCTTCTTATTATGATACTCCTAATAAATTAAATTTTGGCATTTAATCCTCGTTAATTATAATTAATTAATTTGTAATTTTAATTAATTGGTGATTATCGTTTACTTTTTAAATATCTGAATCTTATTTTGTTAGGTAACACTTTTTAGGAAATATTTTATATCTTAAATCATGCCGTTAACTTAGAATATAACTAATCAATCAATTTATATTTTTAAACCTATATATTTTCATGTATGTGATTTGTTGAAATGAGTTTGCTAAAGATTTGCCTCTCGATAAAGTCCTTTAAATGCTTAATTCCTAAATAATTCCTTTCATTTATAATATTGTAAAATCGCCTTATCGTTATTTAATTATTAGTATTAACGTCATTTTGTACAGCGCAATATGCGTTTTTGTGTTCCCATAGTTGTAACTGTAATTATCTATATTTTAATCAAGACTTTATCTCTTTTGAATATTAATCGAACAATTTCAAAATTACCGCCGGAATTAATTAAAGCTAGTTTTCTTTCCTTAGGAACCAAATAAATTAGGATCGGAAAATTTGGTTTTAATTAATTTAAATAAAAAAATTATAATGCGATACAGAAATAGATTATCGAAATATAGGATTTTGACTAATTATATTGCTAATATGAAAACTTCAGAATTAAAATGACAGAAAAGATAATAGTAATAATAACCGTAAATAATACGTAGCCCTTGGGGTTAAACCAGGAACGAAAAAAAACATTTAAAATATATACGAAACCATGGTTTTCTGATCAGCTAAAGCTGATTATAAGCGTAACACCCTGCTCCGCTTCAATATATCTTTTTATTACCTTATCTAAGGTTTTATATATTTAGACTTTCTGTCACAGTCCTAAGTAGCACCTAGTAGATATATAGGACAGAACAAGGCGATTAATATTCGAGCTGACAACGTTCCACTTTTAGTGGTATAATGGTTACGTTTCTATTTTCGTGCGTTAACAGTTTCTAATATTTTAATTTCGAAAACCTTTAACATTTTTTAAATAACATATTTTAATTATAAAAAACGTTTTTGTTTTAAATATTTTTAATCTTAGAGTTCATATAATCATTATGTATATATTTATATTATTTCTTCTGTGGTATCATTATATATAAAGAAATATATTTAATAGAAATTATATTTTAATTGGTTTTGAATTATAAAATTACAAATTTAATTTGAAAAAGATAGTTTTCATATTTAAATGTTTACGTCGGATATAAAAAGTTTAAAAAAATTAAATATTTTTACTTCTTAACTTTTTATTTTTATTTTAATTAAAATATAAATAGTAAAATTTAGTAAATCTGTATTAGTACAAAGCTTTTATATTTTAATACTTTCCGTTAAATTTACCAAATGTTTCATTATTTTATTAAATGTGAAAAATCTGATTTGTTTTACTTTAAAATATATGAATGAATTATGTTAATAATAAAAATTCCAATATAATGAAATATATAGGTTTAATGGTATTTTCTTAATATATTCTATACATTTAACAATTTATAAAATTCGAAAACAATCTTTTTTTAATTATTAATATCTAGCTTCAATTGACTATTTTCCTTATATCTTTTATAGCCTCAAATATTAAGATAATTTTAGTATTTTAATTTCATGATTATTCTATAATCCGTTTATTTTAAATAATATTCATAAATTTTATTTTTATTTCTTTGATAAATATAATTATTTTTCAATTTTAAAATATGGTTTTAAATTTAATTAATTATGTTATTAATAAATTCTAATTAGAGGAAAATCGACTTAAAAGTCTTTATATTTGTTGCTTTACTTTTGAGGTTTTTTACAGTATTGGTATTTTTTTAAGAAGAAACCGATATTCGTTTTTGAAATACCTTTTTGCCATAGTTAAAATAGTTTATTTTACATTTAATTTTAATATGTTTTAAAAAAGTATTTATTTTCTTTAAGATTTGCCTTTATCTTTTCTGGTTTTGTTATTAAAGCCTTTTTCGCTATTTCTTTTATTTATTCTTTTATCAGGTATGAATTAAAAGTTCGTTAATTTGCTGTCTTAATCTTTTACATAGATTTAATTAAAAATATACTTTATGTTTTATATTTAATTCGTTTCCAATTTAAAACTTTGAGCCGTGATAACAAAGATAAAGTAATGATATTTTTTAATGAATCAGACATAACCATTAGTTGTTTAAATTCGATTATTTATTAAAATATTAATTTAATTTAGCAGAAAGAAAGAGAATTGCTTAATAACCTGTTATTCTTTATTTGGATTTTTAAATAAAACTCATATTCTTTATCGAAATATTCATATGTATTAAAAACGTATTTAATGATATTTAAAACTTTTTTTCAATTATTTTGTTATCTATATTTTATAATTAATCCGTATTATAAAACTTTTTTCGTTAATACTTATGCAATAAGCTTTATTTTGGAATAATTCTTTTAAAAAACTTTTGTAAAGCCTAAAAGAAAATTTAACTTAAATTAAATCCTTTCACTTAATAAATTTAATATATAATTTAAAGAAAATAAATTTATACCTTTGACAGTTGAATTTTCTTTCAGGTTTTAATTTTCGTTATTAAGATATATAATATTTAGTTAAATATAAATCCTTTTTCTTTACTTTCTTACTTAGTGCTAGATTTCTTTTCATTTATTCCCCTTAATTCTACACCTTTACACTCTAATAGTATTTTTATTACAAATAAGATATTATTAAAAAAGGGTTTTTAAAAAGTCAATAATAAAAGATATTATATTATAAAAATGTTTTAAAATTCTCTCGAACAATAAGACATCATTTAATTAGGTTATTAATGTATTATTAACTAATAATAATAATTGAATGTATTACATACTTTTTAGCGGTATTTTATACTACGTTTTATATTAAATTTCTAAATATTTAAATTTTATATACATTATACAATATTTGTTGAGTTTTCATTTAAGCTTTTTAAAATATCAAAATTCTTTTAAATACTTATATAAAAATATAAACGAAATCTTAAATAGCGTTTTAATTTGTAAACAGTAATAAAGCCAGAAACAATGAGATATTATATTCTTTAAGAATATTTATAAATATGTTTTATAATAAAAACGGTTGTTTTTAGTTATAAAGTTAAGTAGATTATTACAATATAAATTTATATATATATCATGCATCAAGAAATTAATATTTATATATTTTAAATATTAAAATAAAAATGTTATAAATTTAAATAATTTATATGATCTGATTTAAATTTCCTAGGTTACTTAGACTATTTTACAGAAGCCAAGCTGCTCTTAGCCGATTTTTAGACGTAGCGCGATCGCGCTAGGCCTTAAAGATAGTTTTCCTTAACATGAAAACTTCTGTTCCAATAATAAATATATGTTAAAACCTAAGTATATTAAGTTATTTCTATCTGGCGTTTTCTATTAAGTACCAGAGAATGCATTTATATTAGTAAGTAAGTTGACGCTTTATTTGTTAGTAATTGTAATTTTATAATTTATATTTCTATAATTCTTCCTGTTTTTAAAGTGTTAATTTGTGACATTAATAATATTAATTTGGTAAAACGGCAATGAAATCAAAGTAGGCATATTTATAGAAAGTCTTTCGTTTATAAATATATAGATCATATTATAATATATACAGTTACTATAATAATTAATATATATTTATGACGATTACGGAGTTAACCAACTATTTAACCTTTAGTCAACGGCTTTATATTCAGGAAAGGATCGTGTGAATTTTAACAAAAAATAAAATAGTTATATTTCGAAATATTAACCGTGTGTTAAGTAACGGAATTATATTACAAGATGTTATTATTTAACTTATAAAAGCAACGCGCCTATATATCTTTAATAACCATTATGTTACGATCTAAGATAAGTTTGATTACAAAGGACGATCGGACTTACGTAAACGAGTTACATGATTTCGACTTTTTTAGTATCAAGATTCAAATAAATCTATATAAAACCAGCCGAATTCAATAATGTTAGATCTATAATAACCTTCAAATTTAATAAACATTTATTTAAATTTGTGAGAATATATAGGTTTGTTATTGGATAATAAAGATAAAATTAGTTTGCAATTGTAATTCGTTACCTTAGATATCATAAATGTTACGAAATGTAACAAGTTTATTATGTTGATTATTTTGATGTTTAAGATATTTTTATTAATATAAATTCGTACGATGTAAATTTAATAATTTGTTAAACTTTTAGATGTTTTACGTTGGACACTTTTATTTCGTAATACAATTAAACGTTAAGTAATATTATCAATATGATATTTATTAGCTAATAATTATTTTAACAAAGCTATTAAAGAAAATATAAGTTTAGATAAAAAGAAGTATTAATTCCGTCTAACTAACCAGAAAGTACTTTAATAATTAAACCTTTTAAAGGTACGCTTTGTGGATCTTAAAGAAAAAATATTAATTTTATAAGATGATTTTAAGCGGTATATAAAAAGTTGGAAAGTAAAGATCAGATTCCGCATATTAAAAAACCCTTAAAATAAATTGAGTTTTTTAAATATATTTTATTAGAAAATTAAAAAAGGTGTCTAAGTTTTCTAAGTTTAAAGTATTTAATAATATTCCGTAAAATATAATCGTTTTTAACCTAATATCGACTGTATTTTGAGTATTTCTTTTTTCGGTTTGCTATGTTTACTGTATGGATAAAATTTGTAATTGGACGATTTATAGAAAACGTAATTATTAGCTTGAATCTGCTATAAAAATATGTTATTCTGTTAGCGGCGAAATAAAGTCCTAAAATAATACGAATATATCACGATTGCGAATAATTTAAATAAGGGTTACTAAAAGCTTTAGAAATAGTAAACCAAAAGAATAAAGGCCGAAATGCAGATATATTAATTAGGATTAAAACGATCGGTATTTAATTATAGTAATACGTTTTTTAACTGTTATTTAACTTCAATTAGAAATAAAAAGTATTAATAGCTAAATCTTTTGACAATTTAAAAGTAAATAGAAAAAAGTTATATTAAATTTAAATAACTTGAGTATTTGTCTGATTATATTATTTTAGTTATTAAAATCAACAAGTAATGATTTGTCTGACGTATAAAGAATATGAGAAGTGAATACGATAATAAATTCCGAATTAATATTAATATTTTGGAATATATTCATATTTTATGTAATACTATGTATGGATTTATATAATTTAAAACTATATACAAACAGTATTAAAATTAAATTAAAATGTTAAAATTGCAAAAAAAAACACATAAGATTTAAAGATAGCTTTTACTTAATAAACCGCAATAAAGCAACTAGATATTAATATTTATATAAGATAATGAACAGCTATAAGCTGGGATAAGGTAATCTCCGACCAGTCGTAAAGCAGATTCCAAGAAATAAGTATATTAGGTTACTTCCTTCTGGCGTTTCCTATTAGCTGCTAGATGGTAGATTTATACTAATAAGTGCGTCGGTGGCTAATCGGTAGTTAGTTGGTTACCAGCCTTATCCTTATAAGAGCTGTATTTTTATAATTATTACCCTTTTTTAAGCTGTTAGTTATTAATAACATTATTATTAATTTAATAGAATGCATTTCGCTAATTTAACTAGGTATATTTGCTAATTATTCCTCGTTATAAATACGCAAATTATATTATATTATAAGTTATATAATGTTGTAAATAATTGCAGAAATAATTATGTGTATTATATTACGTAATTAATTAGGTTCCGCCAAATTTATTATTTGTAAGATAATGGACAGCTATAAGCTGGGTGAGGTAATCTTCGACCAGTCGTAAAGCAGATTCTAAGAAGTAAATATATTAGGTTATTTCAATCTGGCGTTTCCTATTAACTATTAAATAGTAAATTTATATTAATAAGTAAGTCGGTGGCTAATCGGTAGCTGGTCGGCTATTAGCCTTATCCTTATAATCGCTGTAGTTTTATAATTATTCTCCTTTTTTAAGCTGTTAATCCTTATGTAACGAACCTGTCATACATCCACCTGGAGGTATAAGCAGTATCCGAAATGGGGTCTTGATTTGCAGGTAACAATAGGGCGAGGAATAATTTAGTGGTTTGTTCGTTAAAGAGATTTAAAGACTTTTTCCTCAATTAAAGAACGGTATAATTGCCTTTGGATTAAAAGCTTAGATTAATAGTTAAGGAGCGAAAATTAAGTAAATGCTATTTATATAAAAACCGATTCATTATATATCCTAATTCCCAAAGTGAATGTATATTATGGATTTACGTAATTTATGTGATTTACGTAATCTGGTCCCAGATTACATAAATTACCTAAATTAATTAGATCACCTTACGAACCAAGTTTTTTTATCCGGGGTTTAGCCGTAATAAGTCCGCGTTAGGCCTTAAAGGTTGGTCTTTTTGGGGCAGGAACCCTTGTTCCTGTAATATTATTTTCTCTTTTTAAGGATTTTTGTCCTAAAGATAAAAACCGTAGGTGGCCATTTTGTTTTGTTGGAAAAAGTTTTTGGAGGTATTCCAACTGATTTTATTATAATAGGCCGTATTCGAAAGGAAAAAAGAAAACTTCGTTTGAATTAACGCAATTTTCGCGACGTTCGAATTAATTTAATTAAAAAGTTTAACGTCAAAGCTTTCCCTTATTCTAATTGCATTCGTTTTGGTAAACCCGAATGTTTTTTTACTTTGGACGTCTTAAGTTATAATTATTATATTCGTCGCCAGCGTTCAGCTTGTAACGTTTTGACCATAAATTCTTTGACGAAACTAGGCGAAAAACGTGACCGCTTGGAGAAAGAGCAGCGGGAAGTTAAGGATAACTTTATAGCATACCAAGAAGTTACCGAAAAAGAACTAGATAATTTGCGTTATCGTTAAGAAGAAACGCTCCGTCGACGGAAAAAGAAGTCCTAAGAATTTATTAGTCGATTAAGGCGTTTCCATTTTCAACAAAAAATGTTAAAAAAGAAGGTCGTAACCATTTTAAAGGAAAGAAAGGAACTGGATCGGTTGGAAAAACAAGAAAGGTTGGAGGAAAAGCGACGTTAAACGGAGGCGGAATAAGCGTAGTTTGTTTCCGAAATGGATGTCGTTATGGAAACGTCGGCTTTTTTCGATTGGAACGCCGTAAGGTTGGATTTAAATGGGGGACCTTTGTCGCCTACGACCTTGGCCGCGTTGGAAACGGTCGGTTAGGATTTTGGCGGTAAAACGTTTTAACCAGGTTTATCGTATTTTGCCAGGTGGTTAAATGGTTTTTACGTATTTTCTTTATATATGTATTTTTTTTTATTTAACCAGGTATTGAACTTTATTTTTGATTATTCTGGAATCCAATATTTGTTCGACTTTATATTTGTCAGAATTTTTTTCGAATTTTAGGTCTGTTTTTAATAAGGCGTTTTTAGGTGCTGGTTTTAATAAAGAAATATGGAAAACAGGGTATATTTCTATGTTTTTGGGTAACGACAGTCGATAGTTAATTTTGAAAATGGCTTCGTTAACTTTAAATAAATTAAGTTTTTTAAAATTAAGGTTATCGCTAAATTTTTTTTATTTTGATTTATAAAATGTTCAAAATTACGTTTTGTTTCTGGCGTAATAAGTAAATTTTGTTTCCTTTTGTTAAAATTAATCTTTTAATTTTTTTTGTTATAGTACTAAGTTATCCGTTATTAAAAGAATTACAATTTATTTTGGAAACGAACCTGGATCGTTTTGATCTTTATCGTTAATATTTCCGCTTTTAGGGTAATTATAATAATTCTTGGTACCTTATTAAATAATTATTTAAGTCGTTTTGTTTCCGCATTATGTTTGTATATAATTATATAAAGAGATACGCTTATATTTTCGTTAATAAATATGTTATAGGCAATCTGTATTAATAGTAAAAGTTTTACTTAATTATTTTATTAATAGTTAACGTAATTTCGAAAATATTATTCCAAAGTTTGATTAAATCGTTTTGTTTATTTATCCGTTTAAAAATAATACGTTATTAAGAATTTGAATTTCGTACCGATTTATTTAAAAAAAATTAATGCTAAATTTCGAAATAAATAACGTATTTTTATTAAAAACGATTTTTTCTGGTATTCCGTATTTATCCAGATAATATTTAATAAAAACGTAAGTTAATTATTCTGCCGTTATATTTCTTTTAAAAAGTAAAAAGTATTTATATTTAATAAATTTATCGATAATTACTTAAATTCTGTTATACTTAACTTTAATAATTAAATTTTTAAAAGGAGATAAGCTAATAATAAAATTCCAAGTTATGGCGTTTTATGCCTTATTAAAAATATCGGTGGGCTGTAATAACCTATAAGGCTTATGGCGTGCTATCTTAGTTTTATTGCAAATATTGCAATTTTTGATAACCTTTTTAACTGTGCGGCGTAATTCGGGAAAATCGTATCGTTTTTATAGCCATCTGGTAATCTTAAAGATTTCTTAATATCCGTACAATAGGTTTTCGTAAAATTTTTTTACGAACTATTTTTATTAATTCTTTGGAACATAGATTTTGCCATGGTATAATAACTGGTTTTTGGCTGTTTTTTTAACTGTTAAATTTTTTTTGTTTTTTCGTATTATAAGAATTCCGTAACCGTATTAAAAGTTTTAAAATAAGTTTTTTTAGGATTTCGCATAATTATACAGTATTATTTTAATTATATTATAATATCTGTATACTTTTTTTAGGAACTTTAGAATCGTAATTTTTTTTGCAATTAAAAATATTTGCCTAAATATTTTCTTTTTCCTTAATATAATATATCTTAAAATTGAACTTTAATAAGAAAATTATTTATCTTTCATATCGTTTATTTAGTTTTTAAGCTTTTATGAATCGAATAAGATTTTTATAATCGGAATAAATATTAAAAGGTTTTTTCGTTTTATTAAAAAAAGTTCCTATTTCTTAAAAGCGTTAATAATTGCTAATAATTCTTTATCGTGAATCTAATATTTAAATTTTGTATTTCGGAACATTTTTAAGTAGTATACCATTAGGTACTATTTGCCGTTATCCTTTAATTATTTTAGGACGGCACTTAGTACATAATTTGAAGTATCCGTTTTTAAACGTTTTTTTTGGTTTACGTTAAATAATCTTATTATGGGTCCGTTAGTAATTGCATTTTTTAAGATTTAAAATGCTTTTTTCGCATTTTCTGAAAGTTTAAACTTTTTCCTTACATATATTTTAATTATAAGTTTTGTTAATAATTTAACTATATTTCCGTATCCCTTGATTAAGTTACGTACGTAACCCGTAAATCTTAAAATTTGCCGGATGTCGGTAACGGTTACCTTATTAAGGATGGGTTAATTCTTAATTGCTTTTATTTTAAAGCGTTAAATCTGGATTTGGCCGAGGGTAAAGGTATATTCCAGAAAGTTTAATTTTTGCGTATGCCATATATTTTTAATTAAGTTAACTCGGATGTTTGTTTTATTTAGCGTTTACAGCACTTAGGCGACTTACTTTTTGTGCTTTTTTAAAGTTTCGGAATAAATAAGAATATCGTCGAAATAAACGAATACAAATTTGTCCAGAAATTTTCTGAACGTAATTATGATTAAACGTTAGAAACTGGCCGGAACGTTAATAAGTTCCATAGGCATTACTTTGTATTCGTAAAGTTCATATATTATTCTAAATGCCGTTTTCCATTTTTTTCCTTTTGCCATTTTGATACGATAATAACCGTTTCGGAAATTAAGTACAGTAAATTATTTTATTTTATTAGCGTTATTCTTTAACGTATTTATAAGGGTTAAAAGGTATCCGTTTTTAATCGTAATATCGTTTAATTGTTTATAATCGATTATTTTTTTAAAAACTAGGTTTCCGTCTTTATTAATTTTTTGCTTTCCGTTTTTGGTTTTTGATATTATGAGAACGGGGTATCCGGCGGAAGAATCAAAGGGTTAAATGTATTCTTTTTTTAGGTTAAATTAAATACTTTTTTATAAGGTTTTCGATTTATTAAGGTTTATGTAGTAAATCTTATGAAGTTTAAGATGGTATCTTTCCTTAATAGGTATATTATGATTTTATTAATTATGTGGTAATAATTGGTAGTTTTTTTTGTTTTTAAACAATTTTTAGATCGTCGATATTCAGGTGGTACCGTAATAGTTTAGTTTGTAATCTGGATTTCTTTGATAATATAACAGATTTCTTGGTTATTTTCCTCGGGTGGCTTATTTGTTTATGAAAATATTTAATATTTCCAGTTAATACGCGGATTACGGGACCTAAATTATGGTATTTCCAAGATAATGTCGTATTCGGAAATATCGGTAATATCCAGCGAAATCCGTTTTTAGTATTCTTAAATTCGTACCGGAAGTTTTTCAATTTTTTGAAGGATTCGTCCGTTTTCGTATGTAGATAAGCTTTTATTTATTATGCGCAATTTATAAGATTTTAACTTGTATTTCTAGGGAATTTGATATTTTTTTGTTACTAAAGAAAAGATAAAATTTTTTTCGGCTTTTAAGTTAATTATGGCCTTAAACATTTTGTTTTTGTACTAAAAAGGAATTTCAATTTGGCTACGTAATTCTTTGGTTGCCTTATATAAGATCTTGTAGGCCGGGGCTTTTTAATACCTTAGTTTCGAAAGCTTTTATAATTTTTTAATTTTTGATGCCGTCCGGTTTAAGTAAGTTTTTTTTTGCGAACTTTTTTGATAGCATATTTGGTACATTAATCGTTTATGTACTTATACCACTTTTTTCTGCCTGACTGGTATCCGAAAATGATTATTTTCTTTTGGCTTATCTTTTAGTTTTATATCCTTTAAGTTATAAGGTCGGAAAGGTATACTTTCGAAAAAGGTATTCTTATATTTAGGAGTTCGTATTAAATGCAAAGCGTTAAGGCGTAGCATAAGTATTCTTACGATATGGTTTTTCGATTCCGTTTTAAATTAGGATATAAATAATAAAATTTAAGGTATTTTAGCTATCAGGGGGTTTTTGTATATCGGCATTCGTCGTTTAACTCGGTAAAGGTTTTATTATTTTACCCGGGTTAAAAATTATTGTTTTTTTTGGTTCGGAAATGGACAAAGTAATCGTTAAAATAGCAAGTAATAAAATGTAACAGGTTGTAAGGATTTATTGATAATATCTTTTAGTAAATGGTATATTCTGGGAGTTCGCAAAGTTCCGGGGATAACTATTTATGGTTATTGGCGTTTGGTCGAAACTAACCGTCCTTTGTATGCATTTTACATTTTTGGGAATCCCAATAGCACTAATATCCTAGTTTTATGGCTATCCTGGAAACCGTTTATCCTGGGTAATACTTATAAGTTTTGATTTTAAAATTCTGGCAAACTGGATAATTCTCGTACTCTGGGTTATCGTTTTAAATTTAAATAGTTATGGTAATAATGAATTCTGGCTGGGAGGAAATTAAATTAACTTTTTTCCCTCCTTTTTTACTTTATTATTGGGTTTTTATTTAGTTATTTTGATTTTTTTCTAGGGTTAAGGAATTCTTTTTTTCTTGGAATTCCTTTTTACGGGGAAACGATATTCGCTTTTAAAATGCCTTTTTTTGTTACAGTTAAAACATTTTACTTTGGATTTATCTTTTTTAAGCTTTTTCGAAACGGCATTCGTTTCCTTTTAAAGCTTGCCCTTATCTTTCTTGGTTTAATTATTAAAACCCTTATCGTTACCTCGTTTATTAATCCTTTTTTTTCTCGAGGTACCGGTCGAAAATTCGTTTATCGGTAATAATAACCTTATCGGTATATTTTACAAAGGATTTAATCTTAAGTACTTTATATATTTTATTTTTAATTAAAGGTTTTAAGCCATCGTAATAAGGGTAAAATAACGCGCTTTCCGGTAAATTCGAAATAGCGGCCAAACGGTTAAATTTAGTCGTATATTTAACGGCTAATTTAGTTTGGTAAAAAAGATAAAACTGCTTAACAACATCCTGTTCCTTATCTGGGTTTCCGAATAGGGCTTTTATTTTTTTTTTCAAAGTTTTCGTATCTGCTGAAAATATAATTAATAAAATCCGAAAGTTTTTCCGGATATCTCTTAAAATAATCCGTTAAAATAAATTCGAATTACTTTCGGATTCGTCCGGTTAATAATTAGGAGATGGTTATCATTTTTTAATAATTTTCCGTTAAAAAGTTTTCATAAAATTTAAGGTAAAATCTGGCTTAAACCAAAAATTTATCAAGATCCTTTAATCCGTTATAAGGCTTAGGGGGAATTGGTTTATAGCCCTTGACGTCTAGCATTCTATGGTAACTAAGCGGTGGGACTATTCCTTCTCGTGCCCGGTTGGCTTCAAACAGTGGCAGAATTAAAGTTTTTCCTGGTTGCTTTATGTCCAACGAAAGTGGTCGGTAACCAGCCTTTTAGCTTTATCCCCTTGGAAAACCGAATTGTAAAAAAGCCGGTTTTCTTTCTTTAGCAAGCCGAATATTCTCCTTCTTTAGGCCTTTGACTTTTTGGGCCAAAAGATTTAATCGTTTTTCTATAATAAGTTCTTTTTCCTTAATTAAACGTTTTGGTACTTTTTCTTTCTATTTTCCAGCCGAATATTCTTCCTTTTTTTCACTTATTTTACCTCTTTATACTTTAATTATTTTCCTTACGGATAAGGGTTATTACTGGGGTTAAAAAAAAGGGCCTCCTTAAAATCTAGTAATAGGAGGTACCATATTATCTATTAGTTGGAAAACTTTTTTAATAAGTGGTAAATCGTTTAATTTTGTTATTGGTCCTTTACTGGCCAATAACGGGGATCGAATATATTATCTGTTTTTTAAACGTCGTCCTATATTATCTTTTGTACTGAATTCAGGAAAGCTTATACCCTAATTAGGCCTGGAATTATCCGTCGGCTATTAATTAAGAAGTTATCAAAATGTAACGAACTTGTTATATATCCACTTGGAGGTATAAGCAGTATCCGAAATAGGGTTTTGATTTATAGGTAATAATAAGGCGAGGAATAATTTAGTGGTTTGTTCGTTAAAAAAATTTAAAAACTTTTCCCTTAATTAAAAAATGGTACAATTGCCTTTGGATTAAGAGCTTAAATTGATAGTTAAGGAGCAAAAATTAAGTAAGTGCTATTTATATAAAAAACCGATTTATTATATATCCCAATTCCCAAAGTGAATATATGTCGTGGATTTACGTAATTTATGTAATTTACGTAATTTGGTCCCAAATTATATAGATTACCTAGATTAATTAAATCATCTTAAAAGCCAAGCTTCTCTGTCCGGGATTTAGCCGTGACAGGTCCGCGCTAGGCCTTAAAGGTTGGCCTCCTCGGAGCAGGAACCCCTGTTCCTGTAACACCTTAATAATATTATTATTAATTTGATATAAAGTATTTCGTAAATCTGTTTACGTATATTTGCCGATAATTTACCGTTATATTATGTTATAAGTGATTGCCGTAATAATTAATGTATGCCATATTGCGTAATTAATTATGTTCCGCCTAATTTCCTATTATAATCCGTTTTTAATCCTACTTTATTTACCTTTTTTTCTTTTTCTTTTTCGCACCTATATTTTTATTCTTTTTACGTACGCGTTCCGTTCGGTTTTCCGTTTTTCTTTATTTTTATTTTGCCTTTTCCGTTTGTTTTACGTATTATTTCCGTTCGCTATATTTCTTTTTCGTAAAAAGTTTTAAGAAAAATGGTACTTTAACATTAAAAAGAACTAGGATTTTTTCAAATATTATCTCTTTAACGCTAATAATAAAATAAATACTAATCGTATTACGGACAGCAATAAACCGTATTATATTTACGTAATATAACGTTATTTCGATTACCATACGATTTACGTTTAAATTCTGGACACTTTAAATTACATCGTAATTAATTATTATTATAAAACCTTTTGCGCAATAAATAATTATTTCTAATATTATTAATATTGCGATTTAATTTCCGTTTAAATTCCGATCGTTTTTAAGAATACCGCCCCAACGGTTTTTTAATTCGGTACCGATAATTAGGAGTTAATCGATAAGTTCAAAAAAGTTCGTATTACGGATACCCAGTACAAACGTTTTAACGTAATTACGGTCGGTCGTCGACTTAACGTCCTTCATAAGACCGAATTTGCCTTTAACGCAGTTATTATTAAAAAAATATCGTTTTTTAATGCAATTAAGGTTAATTTCTAATCGTCCGTCATGGTTACGGAAATTTAATTTTAATACCATTTCATAGGTTTGCAAATTTAGGTCCTTTTTATAAGTATTATAATTCTTTTCTTACTATTCCGTAATTAATTTCCGATTAAATGCAATTTTAAGGTATTTTTATAAGTAAAATAATTTTAAAAAACCGTTATACCGTTACGCTCCTTACTTATAAACACTTTTTGCCTATTTTCCGACATTTTAATAAAACTTTGATATTTATTAATAACTATAATTGGAAAACGGCTTTACCCGGCGAAATTATTACTAAATTCAAATATATTAAACGCTTTAAAAACGGCGCCTTATTTCCGATTAATAATAAACTGTATTTCGGTTATTTAGGCCTTGCTTTTCGTAAAAAATAAAATACTTTTAAATTCTTTCCAGATTTTACGCCTAATAAATTTAATAAACGTATCCGCCTTTTGTTATTATATATTTTTTAATTACTTTCTAATATTCTTATATTAATTTCTTTAATACGCTTATTAAAAATTAATTAATGTAAAACTTAATAATTAAACGCAAAATTTTGTTTTTAAAATAAAGGTTTAATTCCTTTTACATTATTTATAAATTTCCAATCGATATACGATAAAGTAATTATTTTCCAAAAGTTTAAAAATGATTATATAACTAAATAATATTTTAATATTAATATTTTAATTTTTTTAAAATTGTTTTTTGTAATTTTTGAAATTATTAAGTAATTAAATTTTTAATTAAATTATTATTACCTTACGGTTTTTAAGTTATCCCATTTTTTATATACGTATCTAATTTTCTTTTCGTAATATTATAATATTTTAAACTTATATTCGAAATATTTTTGGTGTTTTTCCGTATTATATTTGGCAGGTTAACTTTTTTATTTAATCAAATATTTGCGTTACCTCCGGTTATCTCGGTAATAAACGATATTTTTTACCATTTAATTTTGTTATTCCTTTATTAGGTCTGGTAATGTTATTTAAATATTGCCCGGTTTCCGGTTATATTACAACTTTAGCAAAAATACTGGAAATATATTATATATCCGTTGATATTTAATAAGAAAATTATTTTATATACTTGGAAGCTTATTTATTTTTTAATCGTAACCCGGATAAAAATAAATACGAACTTTTTCATTTTAAATTTAAAAGTTTTAATTAATAAATTTATTTATTACTTTGATTAAAATTCTATAAACGTATAACATTAATTATAATATTTTTTCTCGGTTACCGTTATTTTTTCTTAATTTTCGTATATTATTCGATAAATAACCGCCATTTTCTTAAGGCGCTTTTGAATTCCTTATATTTATTCCTTAAATTGTTATAGGAAATATTTTATTATCTTTAAATAATACTTATATAAGGTTTTAAACGGAAAACAGCCGGTAAACGCGTTTTACGTATTATTATATACAAATTCCGCATTTTATAATAACTTTATTTAATTATTTTAATATTTAATAACGTAATTACGGAAATAATATTTTAAAATTTAATAAATACATTCCGTTTACTTATCGGTTTGCGAATAATAAACAGTCAATATTTATCGCTTTATTTTTCGTTCCTTATAAATTTCCGCCCAAAATTAATTTATTAATAATTTATTTTTATTATTAATAATTCCGGTTAACGTACCGAATTTATATTTAACCTTATCGTAAAATAATCGGGCTAATTTAGTTATAATTAAGGTTTTAATCGTAAGGATAAATAATTTTAATTTCGTAAAGCGGTCGACGATTATCAGGATTACGTTATACTTTAGCCCGTTTAAACTTAAGTTTTTAGGAAATCTCGTAATAAAATCTAACGAAATTTCTTAAAAAGATTACTTATATAACGGTAAGGGTTATAATTATTTATATAATTTATAACGTAAATTTATTATACCTTAATAATTCGGATATTACTTAATAAATTTTTAAATATCGTTTATTATATTTTCGTAATAAAACCTTTTAAGTATTAATTTAACGTACCGATATATCCTATATATCCTGTTTTTAAATTATTATAATATTAATTAATTAATTAATTCCGTAAAACGCCTTACGACGAGATTACGAATTTATTCCGATAATATAAAACTTTATTTAAATTTAAGAAATATTTTCCTTTTATTCCGGCTTTACGTCCAATTATTTATACTAATTCCATAATATTTAAATGCTTAATTTGCAGCCCTTAAACCTAATTATAAAATTATCGGAAAGTTTTTAGCTAAAATGCCGTTTTATTTTTAAATAGTTTTTTTGCCAAAGGACGTAAAACGTATTAGTTATAAATAATAACCTTAATATTAATTATGTTTTTCCTAAGCTTTTCGGAATTTGAACGTAATATAATCGTAATTTGCAATTATTATTATTTAACCGCTAATTATATTATTATTATGATTTGTACTTACATTATTATTTGTAAACGATAAATTTGGCAGATATATAATTTTTTATTTTTTATTTTTTTTCGAAAGTTTTTTAGGATTATATAATAAAGGTTTTCCGCTTTTTTTACGCAAATAATAATTATTTAAATTTTCGCCATTTAAAATTTATTTAGAAATTTTGTAACGAACAAATTTTGCGTTATTTTTATAAGGCCTTTTGCCTTTTTATAATGCTTTAAATTGTATTATATATTTGCAGCCGTTTTTCGTACGTTTTCCGGCATATTATTCCTAAATCCGAATTTCTTAAATAACATAAAGATTACGTTTTTATACGGGATTTCCCTTAATATGTAATCCGGGTATTTAAATAATTTATTTGCCAGGTTAACGGCGTTCGGTTAATATTAAATTTTAAAATCAAATTACGTAAAACGGTAAATGTATCGGGTTAACCTCTTTTTAAGGTTACGTATTAGCGTTTTTATTATTTTTTTAATATTATATAATTAATAAATATTAAGAAATCTTTTTCCGTACCCTTAAAGTATTTCCGTTAATATTTTAGGCTTTTTATAATCGCCAATAATTTTTATTACGTTATAACTTACCGTTTTTCGGTTAAATTCCATTTTCGTAATTAATATATAATTAAGCGTTAATATTTTTCGTATTTTTATATATGTATTTCTAATATAGCTTTTATTAAGGCGTTTATTTTAACCCTGGTATTTTTAGCGTTATCTTAATATCGGAAGATGGTCGCCGACTGAAAAATATCTTTTAAATTTTGGAATGCCCTTTTAGCTTTTTCGGGTTACCGGAATTTTATTATTTTTTTTGCCTTACGTCCTTTTTAAAAACTTAATAATAAGTTCGGTAATACGCAAATAACAAGTAATAAATTTTTAATAAAAATTCGAAAATCCCAAAAATACTTAAATATTATAAATTAACTTTGATTTTCGTTATGCTTTAATAACATTAACCCGTCGGCAATTTATCTTTAAATTATTAATATTAATTACAAATCTTAAAAACTTTATTTTTTTAAAAAATTTCATATTTAAAAGTTTTAAAAAATAATTAATATTATAATAACCGTTCGTAAACCAATTAAAAATATTTCGTATATTCTTTTTTGTTATCTGAATAAATAATTATATTATTTAAATATATTACGTATATATAGTTAATTAATCTATTTAATATTGTGTTTATATAGGTTCACGACGGAATCGGCGTATTAATAAATTTAAATAATATAACCGTATATTTGAATTATCCGTATCGTATTCGGAAAATAATTTTTATTAACCGCCCTTTTTATTTTTGATACGGTAATAAATATGTTTAAAATTAATTTTCGAAAATATCGTAATTAATTTTAAGCGTTTTTTTATTTTTAAAACTAAAAATAAAAAATATTAATTTTTATTTTTACCCGATTTAACCGCTTATAATCGACATATAATTAAAAATTACCGTCTTTTTGGGCATAAATAATATTAATACTTTTACGTCCGTTTTCGAATAATATATCTGGCTTACCTTTAAATTTTTTCGGATATATTTTTCGAATATTTTCCTTTAAGCTTCCGAAATAAGGTAAATTAAACCGAATAAAAGCGTTTTCCCCGGGATCAAATTTATTACATATTTTGTCCTTAATAATTAAAATATTTCTTTCGCTATTTTTTCGATATATATTCGCCGGAACATTTTTAAATATATAAAGAAATTAATTATTCTTTATTCTTACTGTTTTCCAAATTCCGGAATATTTAATTTTTCGATTAAATTTATCATATTAAGAGTATAAATTTACTTACCGGAAAATATTAAATTTTTAATTTCTTATTTATTAACTTTTTATAATAATCCGTATAATTATTAATATATAATTATATCTAATAAGATTTTTAATTTACTTATTCCGGGTTTAAATAATAAGAAATTAGATATTTTTTGATTACGGCATATTGCAAAATAAATTTGCTTAAATTTTCGTTTATTCCAGTTATTATTTATTATATTAATATAAACTTCGTAAGCCTTATAACATTTGATATACTTACCGTTAATACCGATAAAACCCGGAATATTTACGGAAATTAATTAGAAATTAAGCTTTTTTGTTACTTTTCTGCTTATAGTATTTACTTATGCTCCGGTATTTATATTTATTTGTACCGTTACGTCCCTTGTATTTCTTTTGATAAATATTTTTCTTTCAAAAGGTAGCTTTATTATAACCGTTTTATAATTATTAGCCGAAGTAAATTAAATATATACGTTTATTGCGACTTTTTTTTGGGTTTACGTCTAGGGATTAATTTGATTTATTATTATATATTATAATGTTTTATACGGCTTTTAAAACTTAATTTTCGTATAACCGGGATAATCAGGTTTTCGTGTCCCTTTTTAATTTGTAATTTATATTTTTGTAACTTAACTTCTTATAATTATAACATTTAAATAAGCCCTTATAAAAATTAAATATTTTAAATTATACGGATTTATTCCGATCGGAATTAAATTAACGATTATTTGCCTTTCGAATATAAAAATGCCCGTGGTCCTTATTACCTTTACGTAACGTCTTTAATTTATTTTAAGGATTTTTTTCCCGAAAATATTACAATAAAATCGTTTATCCTTATTAATATTTTTGGCAAAACAAAATCGGTTGTTTTTCGCCTTTTTCCAGGCGTCCTAATAACGTTTTACCTTATTTAGTACTTTATTAATTTATTTTAATATAACGTTTTTCTATAATAAAATATTTTATAACACTGGTATTAATTTATAAAAATAATTAAAAGCAAAACGTTTATTATTTTCATTATTTTTCAGATTAAAAATGTTTATAAGCTTTATTTCATAAATTAAGAACTTTTATTTAACGTAAAAGTCCAATAACGATTAATCAAATCGGTATTATAATTTTATAAATTATTCCTTATATTCTTTATTAAAAGAATTAAGATTTACATAACCTTTCTTAATAAAAATTTATAAATATTTTATTTTTAATATTTTTTCGTAATTAAAATAATTAAACGTAACGCGGTATAATTATTAAACGTTTGTAATAAAAACGTTTATATGGCCTATGGCCTATTAGATATAAATAAAGGCATTTTGCTTTAATTTTTTAACGTAAACTTTCGTAATAACTTTTATTTAAATTTCTTTTTTAATTAATGCCCGCTTAGAAAGTTTTAGATAATTATAACGCGGTATTCGTTTATTATCCTTAAATTTTTACAACGATATCGCAATTAATTTATAAAACTTTATTTTTTAACTTATATTATTATTTATTATTCAGCCAATTATCAAAATAATTCCGAATATTATTCGTTTTGCTAACGAATAATTTTTAAAATCTAATTATTATTAAAGGGTTTAATTTTTTTTTATTTTAAATTCCGGGACGCATTTATTATATTACGCCTGTTTTCCGATTATTTAGTTAACGGTTATCGGAACGTATCCTTATTATATATATAAAGTAATTCGGGATCCCGGGAACCATAGGTTTTTACCCATTAAAGCTCCGTTATAAGCTTTTTTGCCTATTTCCGTATTTTAATCGATCGTTCGTCGGTTAGGTTCCGATCGGCAATCTTTTCGATTAATAACCTAAATTGGTTTTGCAGTCGGCGAACTTTACTTTTAATAGTTATCGCATTATCCTTTATAATAAATGGAAAAATTATAAAATAATAAACAGTTATAAGCTGGGTAAGGTAATTTCCGACCAGTCGTAAAATAGATTTTAAAAAGTAAGTATATTAAGTTGTTTCCATCTGGCATTTCCTATTAGCTGCCAGATGGTGGATTTATATTAATGAATGGGTCGGTGGCTAATTGGTAGCTGGTCGGCTACCAGCCTTATCCTCATAAGGGCTGTATTCTCACATTATTATAATCCGTTTTTGAACCCTATTTTATTCACCTTTTTTTTGCGCCCATATTTTTATTCCTGTTATATATGCGTTTCGTTCGATTTCCCGTTTTTTTATTTTTATTTCGCCTTTTCTATTTATTTTGCGTATAATTTCCGTTTTTTTGTTCGCTATGTTTTTTTTGTAAGAAATTTCAAAAAGATGATACTTTAATATTAATAATAACTGGGATTTCCTTTAACGCTATCCTTTCGACGCCGAAAATAAGAGAAGTATTAATTGTATTACCGGCGACAATAAGCCGTATTATATTTACGTAATATAACGTTATTTCGATTACTATATAGTTTACGTTTAAATTCTAGGCGCCTTAAATTACGTTATAATTAATAATTATTACAAAGCTTTTTCTATAATAAATAATTATTACTAATATTATTAATATCTCCGTTCAATTTCCGTTTATATTCCGATTATTCTCAAAGGTGTCGCTTGAACGGTTTTTTAATTTAATATCAATAATTAATAACTAATCCGCCAACTTGAAAAAAATTCGTATTATAAATATTTAATACGAACGTTTTAATATAATTGCAATCGGTCGTCGACTTAACGTTCTTTATAAGGGCGAATTCGTTATTAACGCGGTTACTATTAAAAAATATCGTTTCTTTAATATATCGAAAACTAATTTTCGATTGTTCGTTATAATTACTGAAATTCAATTTTAATACCGTTTTATAAGTTTGCAAACTTAGGTTTTTTTTTATAAATATTACGATGTTTTTCTTATTATTCTATAATTAATTTCCGATTAAACGCAGTTTTACGGTATATCCATAAGTAAGGCGATTTTCGAAGGTCGTTATGCCGTTACGCCTTTTATTTACAAATATTTTCCGCCCATTTTTTAACGTTTCGACGAAATTTTAATACTTATTAATAACTATAATTAAAAACGGTTTTACCTGCCAAGGTTATTATTAAATCTAAATACGTTAAGCGTTTTAACGACGGCGCCTTATTTCCGATTAGTAATAAACTGTATTCCGGTTATTTGGTCTTTGTTTTTCGTAAAAATAAAATATTTTTAAGTTTTTTCGAGCTTTACGCCTAAAATATTTAATAAGTATATTTGCCCTTTGCCGTTATATATTTTCCGGTTACTTTCCGATATTCCTATATTACTTTGCCTTAGTATACTTATTAAAGGTTAATTAACGTAAGGCTTAATAACTAAATGCTAAATCTTATGTTCGCGGTAAAAGTGCGATTTTTTTTGTATCGCCTGTTAATTTCCGACCTGTATACGATAAAGTAATTATTTGTTAAAAACTTAAAAATAATTATATAAATAAGTATTATTTCAATATTAATATCTTAATTTTGCTTAGAATTATTCTTTATAATTTTATAATTATTAAGTAATTAATTTCTAATCGGGCCATTATTATTTTATGGTTTTTGAATCGTTTTATTTTAAATATATATATTTAATTTTCTTTTTATAATACTATAATATTTTGGCTATATATTCAAAGTACGTTCGAGATGTTTACGTAATATATTCGGTGAGCCAAACTTCCTATTTAATTAAGTATTTGCGTTAGCCACGGTTATCTCGGTAACGGATAATATTTTTATTACCTATTTTTCCTATTTTTTTACGAAGTTTAATAATGTTATTTAAACGTTATTTAATTTCTAATTATATTACGGTTTAAAAAAGAATACCGGAAATATATTATATATCCGTTAATATTTGATAAAAAAATTACTTTATATATTAAGAACCTTATTTATTTTTTAATCGTAATCAAAATATAAATAAATACCACCTTTTTCTTTTTAATCCTAAAATTCTTAATTAATAAACTTACTTATTATTTTAATTAAATATTTATAGATATATAATGTTAATCATGATATTTCTTTTAGTTTACCGTTATCTTTTCTTCATATTCGTGTATTATTCGACAAATAACCGCCATTTTCTTAAGAAACTCCTTAACCCCTTATATTTATCCTTTCAACTTTTATAAAAGGTATTTTACCATTTTTGAATAATATTTATAAAAGGTTTCGAACAGAAAACGGCCTGTAAATACGTTCCGTATATTATTATATGCAAATTTTGTATTTCGTAATAATTTTATTCAATTATTTTAATACATATTAACGTAATTACGAAAATAATACTTTAAGATTTAATAAATATATTTCGTTTATTTATAGGTTTGAAAATCACAAGCGGTTAATATTTGCCGCTTTATTTTTCGTTTCTTATAAAGTTTTGGTTAAAATTAATTCGTTAATAACTTATATTTATCGTTAATAATTCCGGTTAATATATTAAATTTATATTAGATTTAGTCGTAGAATAATTAGCCTAACTTAGTTACAGTTAAGGTTTTAACCGTAAAAATAAATAATTTTAATTTCGTAAAACGGCTGACCATCACTAGAATTACGCTATTTTTTAACTTATTTAAACTTATTCTTTTAGAAAACCATATAATAAAATTTAACGAGATTTTTTAGAAACGTTATTTAAATAACGGCAAAAATGTTAATTATCCATATCGTTTATAACGTAATTTTATTATGTTTTGGTAATTCGGATATTATTTAATATATTTTCGGATATCGTTCGTTATATCGTTTTAATAAAACTTTTTGGTTATTAATTTTAGCGTATGGATATATTTTATATACTTTACTTTTTAGATTATTATAATATTTATTAAATAAATATTTCTATAAAGGGCTTCACGACGAAATTACGAATTTATCCCGATAAGATAAAACCTTATTTGAGTCTAGAAAATATCCTTTTTTTAATCAGACTTAAGTTTTAATTATTTATATTGATTTTATAATATTTCAATTCTTATTTTTCAACTTTCGAACCTAATCGCAAAACTATCGGAAAATATTCGATTATAAGGTCATTTCGTTTTTGGCCGGTTTCTTTACCTAGAAACGTAGAGCGTATTAGTTAAAAATAATAATTTTAATATTAATTATGTTTTTTTTAAATTTTCCAAATCTGATTATAATACGATTATAATTTTCGGTTACTATTATTTAACTATTAATTCTTTTATTACTGCGATTTGCGTTTATATTAGTAATCGCAAACAATAAATTCGGCAAATATATAATTCTTTATTTTTCTTTTTTTTCGAAAGCTTTTAACAATTGTATAACAAAGGTTTTCCGTTATCTAAAATATATTTGGGAATTTTGTAACGAACGAATTTTGTGTTATTTTTATAATGTTTTTTACCTCCTAATAATGCTCTAAATCGCGTTATATATTTGCAACCATTTTTCGTAAAGGTTTCGACATATTATTTATAAATCCGAATTTCTTGAATAACGTAAAATATTACGTTTTTATACGCGATTTTCTTTAATATATAATTCGGGCGTTTAAATAACCTATCCGCCAGATTAATAACGTCCGGTTAATATTAAATTTCAAAATTAAATTATATAAGACGTTAAATTTATTAGATCAATTTTTCTTTAAGGGTATATGCCAATATCTTTATTATGTCCTTTAACGCTATATAATCGGTAAACATTAACAAAAAAATTTATACTTTTATAATATTGCCGTTAATATTTCATGTTTTTTATAATCATTAATAATTTTTATTACTATGTAACTTATCGTTTTTCGGTTGGACTTAGTTTTTGCGACCAGCATATAACTAGGCCGTCATGTTTTTCGTATTTTTGTAAAAATATACTTAATATGGCTTTTATCGAGATGTTTATCTTAACTCTGGTATTTTTGGTTTTATTTCAATATCGGAAAATAGTCGCCGATTAAAAGGTATTTTAAAGTTTCGGAATCCCTTTTTAATTTTTTCGAGTTATCGGAATTTTGTTATTTTATTTTTGTTTTGCGCTCTTTTTAAAAGCTTAATAATAGGTTCGATAATACGCGAATAATAAGTTATAAATTTCTAATAAAAATTCCCAAATCCCAGAAATATTTCAACTTTATAAACTAATTCTGGCTTTAATTATATTTCGATAATATTAACCTATTAGCGGTTTATTTCCAAATTATCGGTATTCATTATAAATTTTAAAAAGTTTATCGTTTTTTAAAAAATTAATATTTGGACGTATTGGCAATTAATTAATATTATAATAATCGTTCTTAAACTAATTAAAAATGCTTTACCACTTTTTTATTATGTTACAAAATAATTATATTATTTAAATATATTACGTATATATAGTTAATTAATCTATTTAATATTGTGTTTATATAGGTTCACGACGTAATCGGCGTATTAATAAACTTAAATAATATAACCGTAAATTTGAATTATCCGTACCGGATTTAAAAAACAATTTTTTATTAATTGCCCTTTTTAATTTTAATACAGTAATAACTATTTTTAAAATGAATTTTCGAAAATACCTTAATTAACTTTAAGCGATCTATTACTTTTAAAATTAAAATTAAAAGATGTCGGTTTTTTATCGTTATCCGATTTAACCCCTTATAATTAATGCATATTCGGAAATTGCCGTCCATTTTAAGTTCAAATAATATTAATACTTTTATATCCGTTTTCGAACAATGTATTCGATCTGCTTTTAAGATTTTTCGGATATATTTTTCGAATGTCTCCTTTTACGCCTCCGAAATAAAGTAAATTAGGCCGAATAAAGGCATTTTCTTTAGGATCAAACGTATTAAATATTTTATCTCTAATAGCTAAGATATTTCTTTTATTTCTTTTTCGGAATATATTCGCCGAAAATTCTTTAAATATAAAAAAAATCGATTATCTCTTATTTTTCTTAGTTTTCGAATTCGGAAATATTTATTGTTTCGGCTAAGCTTATTAAATTAACGGTATGAATTTACTTACCGGAAAACGTTGAATCCGTAATCTTTTATTTATCGACCGTTTATAATAATCGGTATAACTATTAATATATACCTATATTTAGCAAAATCCCTAATTTACTTATTCCGAGTTTAAATAATTAAAACTTGCATACCTTTTAATTACGGCATATTACAAAATAAATTTATTGCAACTTTCGTTTTTTCATATTATTATTTATTATATTAATAGAAATTGCGTAAACTCCATAACATTTAATATACGCGCCGTTAAAACTGATAAGACTGGGAATATCTATGGAAATTAATTAGAAATTACGCTTTTTCGCCATCGTTTTACTTATAATATTTGTTTATATTCCAATATCCACATTTATTTATGCTGTTATATCCCTCGTATTTCTTTTAAACAATATTTTCCTTTTAAAAGACGGCTTTATTCCGACCGTCCTATAATTATTAGCCGAAATAAACTGAACATATACGACTATTCCGGCTTTTCTTTTAGGTTTACGTTTGAGGAATAATTTAATTTATCTGTATACATTATAACATTTTATACGGCTTTTAGAAGGCGGTTTTCGTATCTCTTTTAAGTTTACAATTTACGTTTTTATAATTTAATTTCTTATAATTATAATAATTAACTAAATCCTTATTAAAAGTAAAGGTATTAAATTATACGAAATTATTCCAATCGGAATTAAATCGGCAATTATTTATCTTTTACATATAAAAACGCCCATAATCTTTATTGTTTTTACGCGGGACCTTTAATTTGCTTTTAAGGATTTTCTTTTTCTAAAAACGCTAAAATAAAATCGTTTATCTTTATTAATATCTTTGACGAAAAATATTCAGTTTTTCTTCGCCTTTTTCTAAACGTTCTAATAATGTTTTACCTTATTTATTACATTATGAATTGGCTTTAACTTAACATTTCTTTCGTAACAAACAATTCCGAAACTTAATATTAATTTGTAAATATAATTAAAAACAAAACGCTTATTATCCTGATTATATTCCGGGCTAAAAACGTCTGCAAACGTTATTTTATAAATTCAAAACTTTTATTTAACGTAAAAATTTAAAAGTAATTAATCGGATTTTTGTCATAATTCTATAAAGTATTGCTTATATTCTCTATTAAAAAAGTAGGATTTGCGTAATTCCTTCTAATAAAAATCTATAAATGTTTTATATTTAATTTTTTTCGTAATTAAAATAGTTAAACATGACGTAATATAATTGCTGAACGCTTACAATAAAAACGTCTATATAGCTTATAACTCATTAAATATAGATAGAGACATTTTATCCTGGCTTTTCGGCATGAATTTCTGTAATAACGTTTATTTAATTTTCTTTTTTTTAATCGATATACGTTCAGAAAACTTCAAGTAATTATAACGTAATATTCGTTTATTGTCCTTAAATCTTTATAACGATATCGTAATTCGTTTATTGCCCTTAAATCTTTATAACGATATCGTAATTAATTTATAAAACTTTATTTTTTAATTTATAGCATTATATATTATTCGGCCAATTATCGGAATAACTTCGAATACTATTTATTTTATTAACGAATAATTTCCAAAATCTAGTTATTATTAAGGGGCTTAATTTTTTTACTTTAAACTCCGCGACGCGGTCGTTATATTACATCCGTTTTTCGACCGTTCAATTAACAGTTATCGAGACATAGCCTTATTATATATATAAAATAATTCGAGATTCCGAGAACCATAGTTCTTTATCCATTAGGGCTTCGTTATAAGCTTTTTCGCCTATTGCTATACCGTAATCGATCGTTCGTCGGTTAGGTTTCGATTAACGGTTTTTTCGATTAATAACCTAGGTTCGTTTTACAATCGGCAAATTTTGCTTTTAATGGTTATCGCGTTACCGTTTATGGTAAAAATAAAAAAATTATAAAATAATAAATAGTTACAAGCTAGGGTAAAGTAATTTCCGACTAACCTCGGACCCCACCTAATGTGACGGCTAGGGGTTTAACCAACTATTAAACCTAAGTCGTACGGGTTTATGTTGGCAGGAATATCGTAGGAATCTAAGTAATGGATACAGTAAATATTACGTTTCGTAATACCAAAGGTGTTTTGGGTAACGAATTGTTATATCGTAAATACTTGGTATTAATAAATATTGCAAACTAATGCTATTTAAATTATGGAACTAACGAATGTATATATTTATATATCCTTTTGCTGGCTCGCTTTTGCTTACTGATAACTATTGAGCAGGGCTCAGTCGTGCTCCGTGAGCGTCAGTGGTGCTCAAAGAGTACCGCTGAGCACTGATTACGTGACCTGACCCATTTGGGTCCTGTTTCCGGTCCAGGGCGACCGTTTCCGAAACCCGAAACATATTGGGTTATAACACGACTTTCCCCTTTCTGAAATCTTCGTCCCGAAGATTATAAATGCTCCTTTTTTTTTCCATAATTATGTTTTAACATGGCTTACCGGATCAGGAAAACGCCTTCCCGTTCCTTTATTTTTTCCGCTAACCGTCTAAAGCTTTCTGAAATAATTAAAAACTTTGGCTTTAAAGTTATGCCTTATTCCTGATATTTTTCTTAAGGCATCAAATGCGAAATGATGGAAAACGTTAAAAAATGTCGAGAATGCATTCGTAAGGGTTATCCTTGCGATGGTAATGGCGTTTCTATCCAATCCCTGGATAATATCAGCCGAAAAAAACGTCGTCTCGAGCTGGAAAAGGAGGCCGCTGAAAAACGACTTCTGCAGGCTTAATAAAAGGTTAACGAAACTTTTTTTAAACTTATGCGTTTGCGCAAACAGAAGAAATTTTTGCATTTTAAAGGTGTAAAGATAGTACAGCGGGGGTTGCAATCGCTGGATAAGTTAAAAAAGTAAAAGCGACAAGAAAAGGTTAACGCGGAAGCCTCCATAATAACCTTATCGTTTTCTGCTGGTTTAGCGGGTTGGCCAATCATTGCAAATACGGACTGGTCCGCCGATTATGTTAATTAGGATTTTATCTTTGGTAGTGTTAACGCCGCTACTGGTAAAAGTTCTTTAGTAAACGTTAGGTATTAATAAGGTTTTTAGTAGGTTCCCAGATATTTTCGGAATCTGGATGATTTTTCCATTTGATTAGGTATTGGGTAAATCCGCTTTGTTTTCGTATATCGAAAATTTTCTCCATTTCGTATGTTGTTTCGTCTTTTATTTCCATATTATTTTATATTATATATATTTTAATAGTATTTGTTATTAACTTAAGTAGGAAAACATAAAAAATTAAATGGAATTTGACTTTTGGTAGTAGTTTTAATTAGTAATTATTTTCTGAAATTTTCTTAATAATTTTATATGGACCGATATATTTGAAATCGAGTTTTTTGCTAAGTTTTTTTGTTTTAATGTTTTTGGTAACGAGGTAAATTATTTCTTCTTTTTCGAAGGTTAATCCTTTTAACTTTTTTGGTTATAATATTTGCTTATTTGGTTCCGTACGAATTCTAATTCTGTTTTTATTTCTTAATATAACTGTCGTAATTATTCCGATATAAGGATTATCTTGATATTGACTGGACCGTCGTCGTGCGCTTTTTTGTAAATTTTTGGAATGAAACCGAAATTTGCGTTGGATAATATTATCTTGATACTTTCGTAATAACTGGTATTATAAGCTAATTGCGTAATAAGTAATTTTTTAACCTAGTTATTTTGTTCATAATTAATATAATATCGTAAATAGGTTTTTAAAATTTAGTTCGTTCGTTCCGTTTATTTGTTTGTTTAAGATTTGAATGTACTGGATAACTTGTGATTTAGGCCGATTTATGCTATAAGGCTTTGCCAAAATTTAAATGCGAATATCGATCCTTTATTTAAGATAATTTCTATAGGTAATCCGTATATGTTGAAAATGTGTTTAAAGAAAATGTATGCCATTTGTTCGGCATCCGTATTCTTATGATATGGTAGGAAATAAGAAAATTTCGTGAATCGGTCGACGATTACGAAAATGCTGTTATAATATACTTCTGTGGCTGAATCTTTTAACATAAGAAGTTTGGTAATGAAATCGAATATAACTAAATACCATGGTCGTTCTGCGATTGGTAATAATTGTAATTCTCCGTATGGCTTATGTCGTCGAGCCTTTGCTCTAGCGCAAATATCGCATTGCCGTATAACTTTTTGTACCGTTAATTTCATTTTAGGAAAGGAATATATACGTTAAAGCCGTTTTAGGGTTTTGTAAATCCCTGGATATCCATATAACTGATATTTATGTATATTTCGTATTAGGTCTTTTTGATATTCCTTCGGAACCTATATCTTGTCCGTTTTTTGGTTTTCTGGAAGATTATCGTTATACTATTGGATTTTTTGATGTATATCAAAAGGTACTATCCGAATTATCGCAATTTATCGTAGGCGTAGGTATTTTTCTGTGGTAATATCGAAAATTGTATGGCTAATTTTGATTAATTTTTCTTTGAGGTCTGGTCGTTTGCTTAAGGCGTTTGCTTTGCCATTCTTTAAGCCTTGTTTATGGATAATAACAAAATTGAAGTTCGCTAATTTTTCCGCATATCGCAATTATCGTCCTGTAAGTTCTTTGGTCGTAATAAAACGGATAAAATTTTGATAATCCGTGTAAACCTTAACCTAATAAAGATTTCCCTTTAGGAAATGCCTGAATTTTTGAAATGTTATAACGATAGCCATAAACTCCTTATCTGGTATACCGTAATTAAACTCGGTTCCTTTTAATTTGTACGAGAAGAATATAATGGGGTGCAGTTTGCCTTAATTATTTCGCTATCCGATCATTATGCTTAATGCGTAATCCGAAACATCGGTTTTTAGCTTAACGGGGCGTACTGGATCGTACATAATTAATACTGGCTTATTGGTAATTGTATTTTTAATTTCTTAAAACGTTTTTTTTGCTTTTAACATCCATATAAATTCTTTTTCTTTTTTGGTAAGGTTGGTTAAGGGTATAGTTATCCTGCTAAAATTTCGGATAAATTTCCTGTAGTAATTGGCAAATCCAAAAAATGCCTGTATTTCCTTAACCGTATTTGGTATTTCCTATTCCGTAATTGCAGCAATTTTCTTAAGGTCCATTTTGATATATCTTAGGGTAATAATATATCCCAGATATTCCATTTTTTGTTTATGGAATTAACTTTTTTTTACGTTAATTAATAGCTTTACGTTCTATAAAGCTTAAAGAACTTTATGAATATATTTTATATATGCTTTTTCCGTCTTTAAAAAAATAAGAATATCGTCAAGGTAACATATAATAAAAACGTCGAGATATTTTTGTAGCACATAATTTATTATCCGTTGGAAAGTTATTAATACGTTTATAAATCCTATTAGTATAACCAAATACTTAAATAATTTGTATTTTATTTTAAAAGTTATTTTCCATTTATATCCTTTTTTAATTTTAATAAGGTTATATCCATCTTTAAGATTAAGTATTATAAACTATTTGGCTTTATAAAAACGGTTTTTTATCTTAATAATTAAGGGTAACGGTATTTAATTTTTAATAATAATGTTATTTAGTTAGCGGTAATTAACCATAAATTGTAACTTTCCGTTTTTTTTTAGTACGAAAAATATTGGATATCTTATTGATAACTTTAAGGGTTGGATCTATCCTTTTTATAACTGATTTTCCAGGTATTTTTTGAAAGCGCGTAATTCGTTTCTATTAAGGTTATAAATAAGGTAAAACTTTGTCAAAAATCCTTTTTTAAGGATTATCTTATAATCTTATTCGCTATATTTTAATAATTTCGTATTAAGCTCCTTTTTAAAAAGCTATTTATATTTGTAATATTATAATAACATATTAATTAGATTTTTTAACTTTTGGAGCTATTATTCTTATTTTAAATCGTTATTTAATTACTTTAGTTTCGCTTTAATGGTAATAATGATATGTCGTATTTTTTTTAATACCTATTTTTTTTTATGTCTTATTCCTTTAGGTAATAAGGTATCTATCGTATCCTTATACCTGTATTTGTCGCTATTTTCGATTAAATATTAAAATCTTATTTCTTTTTTTATTTGTTAATAAAAGGTAAAACGAATTTTATCTGGCCAGTTTTTCCGTTAATCAAAATTCCGTACTAATGCATTTATAGTTTTCTTAAAATCATATCGTAATTCCCGAATGGTACGATATCGAAATTAATTATTTGGTATCATTTTTTAATAAAGATTTCAAAATAATTAATTTTGCGCAAAATTTTTCCGTTATCGTAAGCAAAATCTTAACTTTCGATATTCGTCGCTATATAAGATTTTAACTTATATTTCCATAATAATTTAAGTTTGTTAACCATATCCGGTATAATATAATTTCCACCCAGAATTCCGTAATCCATTATTACGGTATACCAATACGTTCCGATTCGTATATCTAAAGTAATAAAGTTATTAACGGCTCTTATCGTTACGTTTAAAACCTTTTTTAAAAGTTCTTCTTAATTCCTTTGGGTTTCGTTATCCTGCAGCTTTCTTATAGGTAACCTTTTTTTTTTAATTCCTTTTCGAATTTATCGAACTTTATCTGTATTTTTTTGTATAACGCGTCAAGCTGCTATATTTATCGTTTTTGTCGGCGTATTATGCTTTCGAATTATATTAATTATTTTTAATTCTATTAGATTTTTTTTCCTTATTAAGTAAATTATTCCTTAATATGGCGTATAATTTCTTATTAAGCCTTATTTCCTTTTTACTAAAGGTCTCGTATAAATTATTAAATTTTTTTTTTTAAGGCTTATCGTTTATCGGGATTTGTAATAAATACTAACTGGAAATAAAAATCCGTAATAACTTTCTGGTAATACTTTTTTACCATACGCTGGATTAACTCCTTTTTTGTTTGGTAATTACATTACTTATAATAACAAAAAGGGTTTTTTTGCGAATATCATTTTCCTTCTGGCTAACTTTTTACTATAACCAATTAAAGAAAATTATCTTTAAGGGTTATAGATCGAAAGTATCGATATTATTATTCGTTATTTTTGTTATTTTCCGTTCTATTAGGAAAATCGAATCCTTCGTAATACATTTGGGTAATTCTACTATAGATATATCGTTTCCACTCCTTATGGGCAAGGTAATTTTGTTATTTGCAATAAATAGCATATATTCTGCCGTATCGATTAAAGGTTTCAGGATAAACTTTCTCCATCTAGCCCTGGTATTTTTTTAGCCATCCTTTAAAAATATTCCGTTTTTCCTTAATTACCTATTAAGCCAGGTTTCTGGTTTTTCGTATCTTTTATTACATTTCTTACTACGGAGGGCCTGGCATATATTTAGGTCGAATTATGTTAATAAGTTTACTTTTTTTTTCTTCTGATTTCCTTTAAATTATCTTTCGGATATAAGTTTTTAATTATTTTTTCGTAACTTTTTAGGCGAAAAACATTTATAAGCTTTATACCCTTTTTTTTCGTAATTATAGCACTTAATCTGGCTTTAATCCTTCTTATAGGTAACTTTTAATTCCATAAGGCCCGGTTTAATGCCGTAGGAAATATTATTGCGCCGAAAAGCGCTAATATTGGCCGTATGCCGAAATTTATTATTATATTTTCCTTTAATACCTCTCGTACGTCAGGCATATTGTCAATTATTAATCTTAATTGCCATGGCGATATAATCTAATAAATAATCAGGTCGGTTTAATTTAAAAAATTCTTTCTGTATTTTTTTCTTTAGGCCGTTAAAAAACTTAATTATTAATACTTTTTGTCCTTAATTTAATTTAAATACCAACTAAATAAATATGCTGCCGTACTTAAATACCGATCCCTTTTATCGTAACTATTAAATTTATATCTCGGCCTTTATTTTTTCGTTTATTATTCCGAAAACCTTTATTAACGTTTGTTCGAACTGTTCGTAATCGTTATATACCCGCACCACTTCCGGGTTACGTTTTTCGACTGGCAAGATAACGTATTCTTTTATAGCCGGCTTAAACCAAATAACTACGTTTCCGGTAAATCGTCCAATCGCGAACTTAATTCGTACAATAAACGTAATAAGTCGAATAAGAAAATACCCGAAATACGTTTGGTATTAAATTAAAAATAATTATAATTTAATCGAAATTTTATCAAAAGATTCTGGCTTAGGGGATTTAAGGACTTTTTTTAGTTCCTTAATAAAGTTCAGTTAAATAACCTGGCTCGGCCGAAAGGGCTTTCTGATCTCGGGGACCTTTTTTTTTTCCTCAAGCTTCTTATAGGCAGCTTAAAAAAACGTAATAAGGTTATTTTTATCTTATTTAAACTGGATAATACGTTCGTTTATAACATCCAGGCGTCAAAGAACTTCCTTTCGAGAAAAGCGAAGCTATTCCTTTTTTTTTTCGGATTCCATTCCAATATCAGGGTCCTCAAGGACTTGGTAAGTAGGCTATTCGGGCTATTTGCTAATAAACATAATATCGGCGGTATTGCTCAAAGTCTAACGGTATTACTGAACAAAAACTTGCAACGTATAACGGCTAAAAGTTTAACTAACTATTAAACCTAAATCGTACGGGTTTATGTTAGCAGGAATATCGTAAAAGTTTAAGTAATAAATACAGTAAATATTACGTTTCGTAATACCAAGGGTATTTTAAATAATAAATTATTATATCGCAAACATTTGATATTAATAAATATTACAAGCTGATATTATTTAGATTATGGAATTAACGAATATATATATCTATATATCCTTTTGCTGGTTCGCTTCTGTTTACTGATAACCATTAAGCAGGGCTCAGTCGTGCTCCGTGAGCGTCAATGGTGCTCAGAGAGCACCGCTGAGCACTAATCACGTGACCTGACCCACTTGGGTCCTGTTTCCGGTCCAGGGCGACCGTTTCCGAGACCCGAAACGTGTTGGGTCATAACACCTAATACATAGTCCTAGCAATGTATAACCAAAATACATATAAATTGATAGTTACTTGCATATTCTAAAGACTTTTCATAACGTAATAACGTATTTCTTAATAAAATAAAGCTATTTAAACTATGTAAATTTACGCTGCCTTTTTTAATAAGCTGCTTTTCAATATAATTATTAATTAAAACGTGATTATTAACTTTTATAAGTTTTAAACGTTTAACAGCTTTATTTTTAACAGATCTAATATCTAATAAATTCGCAAATATTTTATTTAGTTATTTAGTAATAATTTAAGGTTTATAACTTTTGTATTTTTCCAATTTCGTTCGCAAAAGTTAATTATTATAACGGAAAATAACGTTTTCGGTATTAAGATTATCAAGTTCCTTAGTAATTTTAATTACCATTTTCCGTATATTACAAAAGGTTTTCGCCGAATTAAGTATGGTCGTTCGCATATTTTTTCGTAATTTTAAAGTTTTATAAGAAATATATACAATTTCGTTCTGGTTATTAATTATTTATTCCGGGGGTATTTTCGGCCTAGAAATCGGTTAAGATATTATTTTAGGGTTTTTTTAATGTTATTTCGAGTTTGAAAAAAAATAAGCCGGTATAATACTATCTAACTTTAATATTTTTATTAATAAAAATGATTTCGACAGTTTAGGGATATGTTTTTAATATATGGCGTTTATGTTCGGAAATTATTTTAAGCAATTTGCCGGCTTTCCGTATAGCTATACGATAATCCTTTTTAAATACGAAAAATACGACAACGTTAAATAACTAAATATTATTATGCGAATGAGGTAAAAACTATATAAAAGTAACTATGTTTTTAAAATATTTCAATATAAAAATAAAAAATATATATATAATATAGCTATTTAAAATACATAACCGCTATTTATTATAAAAATAAAATTTAATTTTCGGATGGAAAATAAATGTTATTTATTTTAATACGATAACATTATTAATTTACTTTATCGGAATTAACGTATATTTGGCTTTTTGATATTTTCAGATAATTATTATTTTTAAATAATAAAAATATTAAAAATATATACGGCCGTACTTTTTCTGTATATAAAGCCGATATATTCGAAAATAAATACCTATAACGTTATTCCCGATTTCGAAATTTCGCGCGAATTTTTTCCGAAAATTTTATAACCGTTTTATTAGCTTGTTTCCCTTTTTGGACGTCCGTTTTATCTATATTGTATTCGTTTGTAGGCTTAATTTTGTATTTGGTTCGGACGGCAGCGAAAAAAGGAAAATTTTCGCGGATATCTTTACAAGCGCGTATCATTAAGCGGTCCCGGGGTATAATTCGTCTTTTTTCGTATATATCTTATTATAACGTACTATAAAACGATTAACCTAATTTTTTCCGACGGTCCTTTTAGGGCCTAATAAGGCTTTTGCTATTTAACGGACCTGGATCTTTATAAGGGCGCGGCCGTATGCTTTTTTATATAATATTTAATTAATAAATTTATCCTTTTATTAATCCGATAATTTAAGCGTATTACTTTGGGCCTTAAAACGTAATTTAATGCTATAAACGCGGCGTAACAAGGTTAATTAAAGTATTTCGAATCGCGCGCTCGTAAAAGTTTCGGAACTATTTTTCGCAATAAATTCCTTGGCATCCCGAATTCTGCGCTTACGGTCGATATCAACCATTTTTACCCGAAATCAATTAATTAAAGGGTTATGGAGTTATCGCAAAGTGTTGTTATAAGGAATGGTTGTTGTTATGGAGAAAAGTCTTATGCATTGCTAGAGCTATGCATTAGGTGGGGTCCGAGGTTAATCGTAAAGCAGATTTCAAAAAGTAAGTATATTAGGTTACTTTTATCTGGTGTTTCCTATTAGCTACCAGATGGTAGATTTATACTAGTAAATGGGTTGGTGGCTGATCGGTGGCTGGCCGGCTACCAGCCTCATCCTTATAGGGTGTTACAGCGCAGAAGAACAAGAGTCTAGCCATCACACCACTAAAAGTGGAACGTTGTCAGATCGAGCCCTGACCGCCTTGTTCTGCCCTATATACCTACAAGGTGCCACTTGGGACTGTGACATAGAGGCTATATTCTCATAATTTGAAAAATAGTTTAAAATCAACCAAAAAATGTAAGGACAAAGTTATAAATATAATCCGAATTTGGCACGAAATGAGGTTATTGTAATAAGAAATTTTGTAAAGAATATGAAAGGCGAAGAAATTAACCCAAAAAACGTTTAAGAAATAATGAGATATTATTAGAAAATAATTAAAAAATATTAAAAATAGACAAAAAAGGTTTATTATAAACTTTCTCACTGTTATAATTAGATATTTATAATATTTGATAAACAACAACAACCTATATTATATAACGAATAGAAAAAATAAATTTATTAATATATTATACGTATATATTAAGAATAATTTAATTTCCCAAATTAAACTGAAAATAGTAAAATAAATAAGCAGTAATATTAACAGTTTCAAATTAAAAACTCTTAAAATAATGTTATTAAAGAAATACTTTTATAGAATTAGTTAAACGAAAGGTAGTGCTCGTAAAAAGACGTTTTTTATAATTATAATTAATATACTTATTAATTCGTACAAATCTTAGTTTAGTATATTATTCAAAAATATTTCGAAAAACATACTACGGATTTCTATTTTTAATTAATATTTATTAACCACCCAAAAAAATTAAATCTTAAAAGAAATTGCGATAATTTACTTAAAGCCTTTATTAAGAAAATTATAGGTTACAAAAAGTTTAATAAAATATTATATACTGAATTGGGGTAGGAGAAGAATAAATCTTGATTAATGCGGATGATCATTTTATATCACGATATGGAATGAGATTGTTGAGATAAAGAATTTAATCCGATTATATTGATAATGTTAAGCCTTAATAACTAAAGTGACAGAAAATATGCTAAATGGTGATGGTCGTTAGTGATATCTAGGGGTTGAACCAATAGCGAAAAAGAACTTCTTAATATATATGCGAGACCCGGGTTTTCTGATTAGCCGAGCCTGATCATGGGTGTAATACCCCGCCCCACTTCAATACTATACGAGAAAATAATTTATTTAATATGAAAAGAGATTATACTAAAATTAAAAATACTTAACAAATTTTAAAGAAATATTATATAGGGAAAAACGACAAATATAATAACTTGTTACGTGATACAAAAAAATATAGATAAAATTTAATTAATACGAAAAAGAGTTAAAAAAGTTAATTATAAACAAGTCGTAAATTAACAAAATCTCGAAGAATTGAAACAGTTCTTTTAAAACACCTTTAAATATAACGATAAAAGCCGTTATGAATTTTACTATTTTGAATATACGAATCGAAACGTATTAATACATCATAATAGTAAATTATAAAGTTAAGCGAAAACCATATTATATTATATAATAAATAAATTGAAATTATTGTATAACTTTAACTTAAATTTTGATATTATTATAAATTTCGAAAATTATAATTTTGTTTATAACGGAAAACACATTTAACGTAAAATTAATTATTGCAAAAGTTTTACCTAAAGGCCGTATTAAATAATTAATTTTAATATATTTTTATGAACGACATAAGAAATAATTTTAAAGTTTTTATAGATATATTTGTACAGAATCTGGATTAACGAAAAAGGTAGCACAGTAAAATGTATTTTATACCTCGGCGATAAAGAAAAAAAAGATTAATATTTCAATTTTAAATTAAGAATATCAACGAATATAAATCAAAAGAGATAATAAATACTTTATTATATAAAGATATAAAATATAAAAAAAACATTAAAGAAAAGTATTACGTATTTTGATTAGTAGCAAAAAGAAATTTAAGTAATTGGATAAGAGTTAAAAAGTACCAATTTTAACAATTAAAAACTTTATTTAGTATATTATAATAACATAATAAATTACAAATCGTTTTTAAAATGAAATTCAATTTGAAATTAGTAAAATATAGAGAATAAAATTACGAAATAACCTTTAAAAACGTTCATCAGCCAAATTATATTTTATTTATATCTGTAGAGAAAATAAGTTGTTTTTTTTTGAAAAATAGTTAAAAAAATCGATTATAAAAAGGTTAAATTCAATTTTCGAAAGTATTTATAACATATTTTATATTTTTCGCATTTAAAAAAACGAGAATTCGTAAGTTATAATTAAATATTGGCAATTAAACGATATTATTATTAAAACCCGACTATTATTATATATAATTACGAAATAAAATATTAATTTTATAAATATAATGGTTTATAATATTTCATTTTAAAAACGAGTCTGATATTATTAAAAGTAAAAAGAAACATAAATAGTTTTAAAAGGAAATACGGATTATTTAATTATCTAGTTATGTTAATAGGAGTAGCGAAAGCGATAATAATTTTGTGATAATTTAAAAATTATATATTACGAGAAATATTTTATTCTTTAGTTATATGTTATTTTAACGATATTTTTAATTTTTTAAAAGCGGGCAAAGTATATGTAAAATACGTTTATACGGTGTTATAAGTTTTATAAAATATAAAATCTTTAGTTACCGCAGAAAGATATCAGTTATATAAATAAAACAAGTTGAATTTCTGGAAAATATAATTCTGTCGAAATATACTAAAATGAACCCTAAGAAGTTTTTTTAATTAGAAAATAATAAAGATTAATTATAAATAATAAGGTATATGTATTCCTTAATTTCGTTAATTACTATAAAACATTATTCTGAATTTTGATAAAATTATTATATTTTTAATGCATTTCATTAAAACAGGTTGATATAAACGTTTTAGATGATACAAAACGTTTAAAAATTAAAACTATAATTACTGATCAACTAATATAGATTACATAAAATTTAATACGTTTCGTTAAATCCAAAACCGATATATCGGATTACGTATTAAACGTAGTAATTAAATAACGAAATAATTAAGATAAATTATACATTATTGTATTTTGTTCGTACGAATTGAAAAAACCGAGTTTTATTACGATATTCTAAATAAAACATTTAGGGCCATTATTATGGCTCTTCGAAAATATAGGAATTTTCTAAAATAATATTTGTGTTAGATTAAAGTTTATATAGATTATCAAAATTTTATCAGTTTTATTACGATTAAAAGATTTATAAAACGATATTTGCAATATATAAAGGAAATAACGAACTTTAATTTCGTTGTTATTTATAAAAAAGGATTAGAAAATAGCAAAACAAATGTTATAAGCAAACAACTAAATTTCGAAAAAATATTAATTAAAATTAACCGTATAAATTTTATTATTATTATAAAAGAACATTTACACTTACGATAAATTGCGATATTTCGAGTAGTACCTTGTAATATATATCAGAAAAGCTAGTAATATAACGATGGTCTTCTGAAAAATCAAAAAAACAAATAAAATACGAATTCTACAAAAATATTAGAAGGATCTGGTACGAAAAATACATAAATATTAGCGCTATAAAACGCTAGGAATTTATAAAACCTTACAACGATTTTAACGTATTAATTTTTTAAAAAAAAAATAAGAATAGTAATTAAGAGAATTCGACGATAATGCGATTTTTTAATAAGATTAAAACGTAACGGCATAAACCTTATGGAAAGTTACAATTATTACCGCTTCTAGAACGACCATAAGATTTGATTATTATGGATTTTATTATTAAATTGTTTTTATCCGAAAATGTAATCACAGAAATATATTATAATAGTATTTTCGTTATCGTTAATCAATTTACGAAAGGTTCGTATCTTATTAAAAGGACAGAAATATAAAAGAAATAATATATATCTTTATTAAAAGCGTTTTCAATATATATATATATCTATACGAAATTATTTTAAATAAAGAAATTATGTTTACTTTAAAGCTTTAGCAAGTGTTATCTTATATATTAAGTTAAATTATAAGATATTTCATGTATTTAAGCCTTAAACAAGCGGATAAACAGAACGATTAAATTAAATATTTGAAATATATTTACGATATTATATTACTTACAAATAAAATAATTCAGTTAAAAAGCTATTTGTTATTAAATTAACTTATAATATTAGTTATTATAAAAGTATTAACATTATTCCAATTAAGGCCAATTGTGAATTTACGCTAAAGGTATATGGGGATTCCTATAAAAAAGGCCTAATTCACGTTAACATAATGCTTATATTAAACTGATTAAAATATTTATATTAAAAAATAAAACCAGAATTAAAATTTAGGCGAAATTCAATAAGCAAGTATTATAACAAAATATAGTTAAAAGAATTCATTTTCGAAAAAAAAGAAATAATTTACCTTGTTATAAAAACTATTTAAACTAAAAAGCATAGCAAAAAACTTAATTTTAAATATATCGGATTATATAAAATTACTAAAAAGATTTCGGAAAACAATTACAAATTGGAACTTTTACCAAAAATCAAATTTTATCTAATATTTCATATTTCTTTATTTAAGTTAACAGCAGAAATTATAAAGGTACATATAGCATAAAATAATGTAAAGATAAAAAATAAACAAATATATAAAGTAAAAAAATATTAGATATGCGAAAACAACATAGATTCGCCTACTATCTAATTAAATAAAAACAGTATTCGGATTTTGAAAATATTGGAGAATTAATCCAAAATCTTAAATAGTAACGCCTATTAAGAGATTTTTATTAAAAACGGCAGATACGCTTTAATTCATAATCAACTAATTAATAACCAGGATATCCAGCTAATCGGCCGCAATTTGTGCTAACGTAATAGTTATAACGGCAGTTTTAAATTATTTTTATTCTTTTTTAAGACGTTCAAATTTCTTTATAATTTCCGTACTTTTAATATTACGACGAAATATTTCGATATTATAACCATAAAATAATCGTTTTTGTTTTTGCAAACGGTTTAATTTATTAGCAGCAATCCGTAACATTTTACGAACTTATTTTTTCTTACGTTTTAAACGATTTCTTTCGTTTAAAAATTTTTAATACTTAATTTTAAAAAGACCGAAAATATCACAAAGGCCGTTATAATAAATACATTGCGCTTATTTGAAAAACCTCCAAACGACCTTATATTCCGTGCCCTTTTTCTTATAATAAAAAGAAAAGGGCATTTTAAAACTAAAACGTTTAATACGTTCTGAATAAATTAATACGTTAATACGCTTACGAAAACGAGATTGTTCAATACGATTTAACATAATAATAACAAAAGCCAAAAAGTGATAATAAAAAAAGGAAATTACTTACCGACCTTAACAAATAGAAAAATTGATTTTTAAGAATAACGATCTTAAAAAAGAAAAAATCGTGTTATGATCAAATAGTCTTAGCTTTCTTACAAACGGTTGAGGTTACGAGAAAATTAAATCCGACCCAAGTTAAGATATTACGTAACTAGCTTAAAGGTTTTAAGGTCCTAAGTGCTTTAAGCTTTTTAAGCCAACAGGAAAATTTAAAAAGATTAAAAGGCTTAAAGATTTAAGCCGTTTGAATATCTTAAATCAAAATAAAAATATATACGCTTATTATTTCTATAGTTTAAATAGTACTAGCTTGTAATACTTATTAATATTTATATTTTCGTTATACTTTTGATATTACGAAACGTAATTAGTTATGTTATTGCTTAAATTCTTACGATATTCCTGCTGATATAAACACGTACGACATATGTTTAATAATTGGTTAATTAGCCTAGCCGTCACAAATAATATATTCTCTTATAGCAAACTTAAACCAAATAACCGTATTTTCGATAAATCGTTTAACCGCAAATTCGATTCGTACAATAAGTGTAATAAGTCGAATAAGAAAGTACCTAAAGTATGTTCGACATTTAGTTAAAAACAGTTATAACTTGGTCGAGATTCCGTCAAAGAGTTCCAGTTTAAGGGTTTTAAAAACCTTTCTTAGCTTCTTAGTAAAATTCAGCTAAATAATTTAGTTTGCTCAAAAGAATTTCTCGATTTCGGAGACTTTTTCTTTTCTTAAGCTTTTTATAAGCAGCTTGAAAAAACGTCGTAAAATCATTTTTGTCCTTTTTAAGCTAGATAATATATTTATTTATAATATTTAGACGTCGAAAAACTTCTTTTCGAAAAAGTCGAAATTGTTTTTTTTCTTTCGGATTTTATTTTAATATTTAGGTTATTAAGAACTTAGTAAGTTATTCGAAGTGTTTATTAATAAACATAATATCGGCGATATAACTCAAAATCTAACGATATTATCAAATAAGAATTCGCAATTTATAACGTTTAGGTAATTTAATTAATTATTAAACTTATATCGTACAAGTTTATATTAATAAGAATATCGTAAAAATCTGAATAATAAATATAATAAGTTATTATATTTCGTAATACTAAAAACGTTTCAAGTAACTATATGTTAAATCTTAATAAATATTGAAAACTAAAGTTATTTAAATTATAGGAAATAACGAACGTATATATTTTTGTAAAAATCCTTCTTAGTCTCTGGCACTCCTTAAAACTCTCACTCTAGTGATTTCTCTGGCTCTCTTTATCCCCTTGGATCCCTTATAGTAACCTTCTCCTAGATCCGTGGATCCATTCGGATCCTTATCACGTGATCAGGTGGGGGTGGCCTCAAGTGTTCTGACCATCCCTCTTGGCGGACCCGGTTGGTTCTTAACACTTAAGGGCGCGGACTTCTACGCAGGAACACAATCCGGGCTGGGCATCGGCTTCGGCAAGTAGATAATACCGTACAAGATAGAGACAAATATGGAAAAGGTAGTGAGTTTAATAGCGACCCACCTAAACCCGGATAAAACTTAATATAAACCATGCACATCCACAACTAACTAGGGCGAGGGAATACCCACCCATGCACTTTTACCCACGGACCCGTAAGGTCCCGTAGGTAACGCGCAATTCCCATGGGTTACCCATAGGAGTTTTTTCAAATGCAAAAATATTTACGGATTACTTATGGGAGTTCTTGCGAATTCAAAAATACTTATGAGTTATCCGTAAGAATTTTAATTTACCTATTAATACTTACGTTAATATATAATAACGATAACAATATTAATAAATTTATTAATTAATTTATTAATCATAAAGTATATTTTTACCGTTAATAAATTTTTAAATATATTTTAATTTATAAAAATTTTCATGGGTAATTCGTAAGTATTTTATTATTTGAAGAAATTCCTATGGATAACCCGTAGAAAAATTTTTTTTGTTTTTGTTTTTTTGCGTAGGTTCCCACGGGTTACCCATCAAAATGGTGGGTGACCCGTAAGTGACCCAAATTTAGCGTGGGTATTCGTGGGTGACCCACGGGTACCTATTCCCTCGCCCTACAACTAACATCACCACCATTAACAAAACGATCAACATATCTAGCCCTAAATCTCCGTCCCGGGTCAACGCCTGAAGCCTAAACGACGCAAGTAGGTTCAAGAACATAACCGACACCATGACCAAGTCAACGCTTAAGGGCAACGAAAGCGAAAACCTTCCCGATAGCCAGCATGTCGATCGGCGGCGTGCTGCAGGGGGGACCTCGTAATGCTCCCCCTCTCGGGGCGCCTGGCAACGTCGCCGGCGGCAGGAACATCGGCTCGAGGGCAAATAAGCTTAAGGCTAACATCGCGGCTAAGTGCAACACTAAGGCCGAGGTCGTACGTAACCAATACGAGGCGCAGCGGCCCGGACGCCAACAAGAAGTTCGCCAGGATCGCGGATAACGGCACTATCGTAACCACGATAAACTCCGTACTCCCCAGGCTCGACCTGTCTAAGATCGTCATCGGTATAGGCAACCCGCGCGCGGGATAGGAAGCTGCAAAAAGGGAAGTGCTACGCCAACATCGTGGGTAAGGGCCGGGACTGGGTCATGAAGCCCGTTAACGAGGCAATCCTGAACAAGCCCCTGCACATGCGCAAGGTCGGCGACTTCGCGAGGTTCGGTTTCCCTAAGGCCAACATCGGGTCTCGAGTGAATAGGCGCGAATATGTACCTATAGATGGACGAACGCAAGCTGGCATTCAAGATGATCTGGTATCATCAATCGGGGTAAAACGGGAAACGCGGGGCTGCTTTGTAATGGGGGGCGAACGGCCTCTGTACTAGAGGTACTGGCGGGATAAGTAGGTAGGTTGTCAGAGCCTTGCTAGAAAGAGGACTGCGGTGCCGCACGTTCGCAAAGTCGTCCAGGTTGGGATATCAAAAACAACCGTCCCGAACCTGTCCCTAGCGGCGATGCCGACTAGGCGGGCCGTTCCCCTCCATGTTACCTGTCAGTTCAGCTACGCGGGCCTTTATGCGAGCTACGCGAGACTCAATAGCTACTGAATGTTAGTTGCTACAAAAGTAGGTCAGGTCATTGACAACTTACTCTCAAACTCTTCGACACTGGTATCGTTACCGTCCGTAGTTCTGCTGTATCCGCCACGGCTCTGCTCCTCGCTTTTTCGGGCAGCGCGTTCTGCTGCGTTTCTTCTGATCGCAGCCCAGCGGTCTTGCATCGGGACAGATGGCGATGGCGCACCCTTTTCCTCGGGCTGGTTATCCTCTACTGGAGACTCAGGGGAAATATTTTTGCTGGCATGCCGAGCGATTGGTGGTGGGGCTGCCTTATCCTCGGAATCGGTCATACTATCATCGGGTACGAAAGCAGGCTGGTCAGTAAGTGGGCCTTGGTTAAAACGTGAGAATCCTTGATTAGTTTTTAGAGTATCTGCGGTATCAACACGAGAAAGCCCTTTTTCGGGTGAAGGCGTAAAGGTCGGTTCGGGCTTTGTGGGTAATGCTTGAGTTTGCGCGGGCGTTACACCTTTAGCGTGCTCGGACTCGGCTGATGCTTTAGCAGCGGACTTCGAGGCGGCCCCTTCCACGACGGAAGGCTGTGTTGGATTCGTGGGCGTCTGCGGCTGAGGCTTCTCCTGGGCTAACATTGCATTCACATCAGCGGTAGCATTCTCCGGAAGCTTGGACTGGCGGTTCTTATTGCGGCCAAATAGTTTCATAAAACCTCCGCCCGGCGACTCCTTTTCTTCTTTGTGGAGCTTCTTCTGTTTCCTGCTCTCAGGACTCGCGCCGGGTTCCGGAGACAGCATGTTTTCCCGAGCCGCATCCATACTCTCATGCTCGCCAATTTTTTCACCCTGTTCTTCGTCGAAGTATATAGTCTTGTCGTCGTGGTTATCGATATATTTTTCGTCGCCTTCATCGCTCAGCTCCTCGCCATCGTCTACCTCCTCGCCATCATCCGCCATCCTGTCATCGCCCGACTCTTCCCCATCATCAATCGTGGGGAGAGCAAAAAGCGCCAGGTCGACTTGGTGCTTCCCCACGTGCCGCTGGTAGTGATTGATTGAATCTAAAGACTCATTGCACAGTTGGCATTCGATCTTTCCGTCTAGGGGCTTCTTTCGCTCGCCTCTCGCGATAATAACGTTCAGATCGCTTCCGGTCGCGATATCTGGGTGTAGTTCCCGGAGATGTCGCCTCAGACCCCCTTCGGACGACCAGCTTCCTTCGCATGAGTCTGGGCATCTCCAGACCTTCCAGTGCCTTTGAAGCACGTGTCCAATCCACTCGTGGCGGCTGCCATATTCTGTATTTGCGGTAAGGCAGTCCTCGAATAGGCACGTGTAGGGGCGGAGGTCTGCCAGAACGTGTTTTCTAAGACGTCTATTAATGATTTATGTGCTAAGATTATCGTCTCGAAGTAGCTAAGTACTTACTTCCACTGAAGTCTATTTGCCACGGAAATCAGCATGAAGCAGAAAGGGCATTCGAAGGGCCCCTTGATGTACTGTTTAGGGAGAGGCGGAACTCGGAGCTTCTGAGAGTCGGGCGCCGTTGTCGCGTACGATGTGAGAGAAATGCCGGTGTCTGAGCGGTCGTCCTCGTCTAGTTCTCCAAACCCCGGGACCGACTTGCCCGGATCCTTCATTCCCAGGGGAATCGATGAGGCAACGGTGCTCTTTGCACATGCCTCGGTGCGACCTTCGTCGAAGTCAATGCCCCGAGACAATTTTGCGTGGTGCGACTTTCGATAGTTGAAGTACTGTCGCCTCCTGGATATTGCTTCACCAAGTCGTCTCACCAGGTCGTTTCCCGCATCCTTGTACTTGGCCTGCACGTGCTGGATGTCGAAATGGTTGTAATACTTCGCGTTCGCGTATTCTGTAGATATGAAGCGGTCGTGAGGAGCTGGATTCCTGATAGACATGGAAAGCCGCAGCAGAGAGCTGATTATGTCGGCGATGTCTGCACACAGCTGATCCAGCTCTGAGTCGAACTCGAATTCCTCATCCTTAAGCATATCCTTCAACTCAGCGTCAAGCTCGCTGCTGTCCCCCATCTCTTCGTCCCATGGTGTCTTCTTTCCGCTTAATATTGCCTCAGCTAAATGATCAGAATCGTTCTTCGCGTTTCCATCATGAGAATATACCTTCATCGAGAGACTTAGCTAGATCATCGAGGAGTTTCCCCACTTGCTCCCTCAGACGGGACGAATCCCGAAGCCGGTAGTCTAGCGAGCTCCTCCCCGTGCGGTGAGCACCGATATTTCCAGACCACAACTTGAACCTCGAGAGTTCATCGTTGATAGCCGCAATGGTTCTTTCCTTCGACCCATCGAGCTCCGCTCTCGAGCAGCCCGAAGTGATGGTTTCGAAGCCTCCCAGACATTGTGCTACTTGGTCTGCAGTCGGGTTTGGCGCTGCTGCCGCTGCCATATGTGCTTGTTGAGCTGTTCTGTAAGCAATTTGCTATTGAAATATGGTACTGCGCTATTTCGCGATTGATTCTGTACAAAAATAGAGATGGGTATTCGCAAGTAGGGCTGCGCAGGTCCATGACCTGGTGGCCAGCTATGGGGCCAACCCCCGCACACCAGAGTATCCATATCGAATCACATCCTGTCTCGAGCCCCTGATGCATGAAAGCTGGCAGGAGGCGCAATACCCCTCACAAAGACCACTGAAAGTTTTACGTCCATGGCTGAGGCTATTCTTTTCCATGCTCAAGGCTTGTTCGTAGGTGTGAAGCACCCGCTCCCGCTCCCGATCTTCTAATATCGATCTCACCATGTCCGGCCTCGAGGTTGTCGGACTAGTTCTCGGAACCATTCCACTCATTATTTCCGCTATCGAGCATTATGAGCGCGTCATTGAGACTATACACATAATGCGGCGGCGTGCGAAGGTGATGCATTCCCTGGCTCGGTCTCTCAGTACCGAGCAGAGAATCCTCGAAAACACATGCGAAACACTTCTAGGGGGCATCGTGCCAGCAGATGACATCAAACCACTGCTGGCGGAGCCTTTCGGCACTCTTTGGCAGGACGACAAAATAAGGCTGGAGGTTGAACGACGACTCGACCATACTGCGACAGATTTCGAGGGCCTCGTGAAAGATATGATGGAGGCTTTGCAGGAACTAAGGATAAAACTGGATCTCGGATCGGGCACGAGGGTCAGTTTGTGTCGTCCCAAGAACGACAAGCGTAGCCCTTTTCTATGATCACTCCAGCGAGGTTACTAAACCCCGGACAGGTCATAAAGGACGAAAGTACTGCTGGAAAGCGTGAGGTGCTCAAGTTCGCGGCCATTGCGTTGAAAATCTCACAACATGAGGACGCAGTCAATAAAATAGCAGATACGAATCAGAAACTCGAGAGACTTCTGGCAGGGAATCTTCGCAACGAACCTATCCGGAAACAGTCTTCGAAAGGCCGGTTATTCAGCCTCCTGCAGGCTGTGGCGTGGAGCATATACAACGCTCTGAGACTGAGTCTATCTTGCAGTTGTGCGCAATTACACAGCGTCAACCTGGCGCTTCCGGCACCGCAGCTGACAAGCAAAACCCAGGACGAGGAAAGCGTGGTCAGGAAGCTGGATTTTCATTTGGCCTTTGTGAATAAACCACAGGATTTTAAGGGCAAGGGGCACAGGAGCTGGGTCTGGGATGAGGTGCTTTTAAGGATGGCCGATTGGCCCACGAAGGTTGCCCCAGCGCAGTCCGCTCCGGCTGCTTGTCCAATGCTGGAGGCGAGGAAATCGAAAGTCTCCAAGCGAGTTAGATTCGGGGGAAATCTGCCTCTCTCGTCGAGCATGCAATCACCGTCCGAAACGGTCACATATACTACCACACAGCTCACCTACATCTTCCCAAAACTTGCTCTGCAGGTTGGCGACCAGGACAAAGGGCAACTGATCCGAACTGGAGTAAATTCTACAGAACCTCTTCAACTTGCGAACCTTTGCGATACATTTGCCAGGACACGGCAGAACCTACCCTCCACGGGCATCTATGGCTATGTCGTCGATAACTCACCCAAAAGTCCACGCAGATTCGGGGTCTATTACTTGAAATCTTCAGACGACAGCGATGCTTTCTTGACTGTGTCGCTTAAAGACCTCCTAGACCGCAGGCTACGGCCTCCTCCACTGTCTAGAAGACACCGTATGGCGGCTATGATTGCCGCGAGTATTCTTAACTTACACAGCACACCTTGGATCCCCTTAGCCCTCACTTCCAAGGACTTATATTTTGTCCAGCGCCATGGGAAGATAGAGTACGACGAAGTCTTTGTGACGAGGGAATTTGCGGACGATATCTCGGTTGCATCAGATGCCTTCTGCGACGCTTTAAACAACTTCGACGGCAACCCGTCATTACACGCCTTGGGGGTCCTGTTGATGGAGGTTATGCTTTGGAAGTCGATCCATGACTTCTGGGACGATGGCGAGGAACCCGAATGCGCCGACATCCCGTCCCATGTGCTGCTGAATGTACGGTCGGCCAATGGCTTCAAGCGTACCTCGAGCGTGCTGGAGCGCGTTGGGTTCTCCGGCGGCTTGGCGTACAGGGAGGCCGTCGAACATTGCATCAAGTGCGACCTGCAGTGCGACAACGAGTCCCTCGACGACGAGGAGTTCCGGGACGCCGTCTATCACCACGTGGTCGCGCCGTTGCATGACGCCGCCCAAATTACGACGGCGCCGATGACAGCGGGGAGAGGCCAGTTCGCCCGCACGGCTTGATAGTAGGGTGTGGTTTGGGTTTCCCTGTGTCGTTTTCGGGCGTTTAGTTGTGTACTGCCATAATTGAGGAACTGAAGGGAAAGTTAAATAGCTGGCGAGAACATATAGCGAATGTCATTCTAATGTAGCCTTCTTCTATCACACTCTAGTTCTTTGAACGCTCATGGCAAATGCGAGCAACTCTCTAGGAAAACCTTGTTGAAATGCCGCTTACGCCTTTACGACTTATGATTCCCGCAATCAGATACGCCGGCCTCCATTGTTGTATGACTCCGCATCTATACGCCTAAGTGTTGTATTGCTGATCACTAGCTACCTGCTCTCAAGGCACGGGGCTATACCTCGTAGCCACCAGCAATATGAGGTGCATAACTCCTCCAGGGCCCGCGCCATTCTTCTACGAACGGACCGGGCAGGTTCTGGCCAAAATAGTTAAGCGGCCTTTATATCCAGCAGTCGGAATATGGAGATCGGATAGTAGTGATTGGCTAGTGACCTCTCTCGCTTACCTAATAGTGGATCACAGAGGTGGGGTTTGCAATGGGTACCCAATGGGTACCCACGGACTACCCACGGTCGTAGGTAGCGTAGGTATTTTTTCGTACTTCTCTACAAACATATGTACGCAAATAATTAGTTCTCGATAACGTATTCATCGACGTACTAACCGGCGAATAATTTTATAATTTACATTTACCGTAAATATAAAACTTATATATTATAATATTTAATTATAATGATATGCGACCGTGTAAAAATATTTAACACGTTTAATAGGTAAAAATAAATGTTAGTTAATAAGTACTACCTACGGATTACCTAGGATTACCCATTCGTGGGTAGCATTTTCTTGACATGGGTGGCTCGTGGGTAGAAAATTTAGCGTGGGTGGGTGGGTAGTGCAAACCCTATTATGACTGCACCGGGCTCGGACACCGTCGCATTGAGCATAACCATTATTGGAAGATACTGCAACTTGGGATCGAAGTAAGTACAGGAGCCAATTCAAACCTCTAAAATTATGACGTCACCTCCATCGTGTACACAAGGATAGATTGACAATGCGTTGCAAGGATGCTCGTAGTGGCCAGCCGGTGTGCCGCGTCTCTTGGAGGCTGTAGCTCAGCTTACAGTCATTATATGCGAATATCGGGCAGATATTTATGTCTTTAATGCGCTGCTCAAAACAGGAATATGTACAGTCTGGGAAAAGTTGTGATGTCGGCATGGTTGGTCGCTCGCCACACCCACCACCAGCGCGACACCGTGAGTCATCTTACTGCGAAATATTCGATGCTCCGAAGCGGAGGATGGTATCTAATTCGAACCGTCAAATAACCACGGTATGTCTTGGTTCTCATTTTCCATGCTTAACTGCGTGGGAATAAAGCGACTCATTATGCCTGTGCTTTTGTGGCATAAGCTATAGAACAGCTAAAGCTCGCGGACAACCTCAACTGGCTCATTGTGGCTTTCCTCTAACGTCTGCGACGAGCCTCCCCTTCCAGGCTCCTCTTATTCATCGGTAACCCATTAATCATAATCTGCCCCATCAGCGTCTTCTTCCCCAGCGTCCTCTTCCCCAGCGTCCTTTTTCCCAGCGTCGAAGCTCTCCCTTACAAGCCGAATGCCACCCAATCCTTCCTCCAATTCATCGCCTTCCATTGTTGCCATTCGGTAAAATATCTCCTCCCTGCTTCTACTTTCGGTTGATGCCAGTGGGTGGGAAAGGATCAGGATAGATCGGGTTTTTGGAAGCGACTGCTCAGGGAAGGAACGATCATGATAGAAACCATCATAAGAACCCCTACCCACGTACTTGTATTTTCCCGGGTTCCATACCTCTCCAATATTCTCGATGCGCAAACAGAGTGCGGGATGGAGCTTTTCCGTAATGTGCGATAATGGTATGTCCCAAGGACCAGGTTGATGGTGAGTGAACTTCTTAAGATCTCCATAGCCAAAGTGCGGTATGTACGGCAGCAGGACGAAGTAGAACCTATCCTTCTGTATGTTTAAGTACAAGGTCCCCCTGCAATCGCCTGGGTTTTGCTCTGGGTGGCGTCGCCTTGCCCAAGTCAAGTTGTCGTGTTCATCCGGTGGTGGAGCACGGTAGACTTTAAGTCCCGTTGGATAAAATGACAGAGCGAGTTTTCTTGTGAGACAATTAACAGAAAGAAAAGGTGAGGCTAGCTTGGCCGTAGGCATGAACCGAACGTCAGATGCAAGCAAGTCAACATAAGGAAAGCCCCTAACGAAATCGTCCACGATGACATGACGATGCTTGCTCTCCTCTTCGAGCGCGGAGTTCCATATCTTGAGTTTCAATTCGTCGACGAATTTCCCAAATTGATGAAAAGTTTCCATGGGTATCGATGGACAATCAGGACGACGTGTAGATAAATGATAGAGACCAGGTAATTCTTCTTCCAAGTACGCATGTAGAAATCAGTTGTTTTGCATAATGCTGGTGGGTTTTGAAGCTGGACGCTTTCAAGAATCTAGAGTCCCTGATGCTTAAAAGACCGTCCATTTGAGAGAGGCAGGAACTCAGTAGAGATGACGACTATAAGGCAAGTGGCTCCACTGGACCAGGTACTTTCCGCATGAAACTTCTTGAACCAACCCACCTAGCAGCGTAAGCTATAACCTACAATATTCCGTCATGAAGAAAAGTATTCTCTGCTTCCTTCCAATGTTGTTTGATCTGATGCTGTGGTGTATCATGTACAGCTCAATTATATCCCCCCTTTACAGGGCATCAGTCCACCAAGCACGGAACACTCGGCGTCCAAATGGCAATCTTAACCATTAATGCTATATACTATGACAGGCAAGGAAAGGATAGCCTGGACGACATAACCCGGAGTAACTTTCCTTAACATAGCGAAAGAGGATATGTCGATCGGCAGTTGCATGGAAAACTCCACATGTTGCCTCCGATTTTTTAATAAGCATGCCTGGTAAGTGTCCATTTCGCCTTCCCCGACCGCACGGCGATATTGTGGTAAGAGAGCGTTGTGAGTTGACGTGCCGGTGACAGCTATTGTCTAGATACTAACAGGTCACCGACTTCTTACAAATAATTGGGGAGGGAATCTTTATAGCTCTCGACATGCTGACCCAAAGATGCCGCAACTAGCACAGGCCTGAGCTGGCAACAACTGTGATATCGCCTTCTTCTAAAGCAGGAAAGGGGATGATTACGTCGTTCTTTACATGAACGGCGGCCTCATATTTTTCGAATACGATACATACTGAACATTCCCAGCTCCCTGATGCCAGCGGTAGGTGTGCCCGAAGATCTCTGACAGGTATCTGGCCAAGCTCGGAGCCAGTCCACCCCTGAAGCCCAGGTCCGGTGTGGTGAAAGAGGACTAGATAGTTTCTGCATCAGCATGTTGAAACTGGCCCACGTGATTTTTGCCAGGCATCTTGCGACATTTTGGAAGTTGGGAGACAAGCTGTTATTTCTCGTCCGGTCGCCTCTCGCCAAACTCTAACCATTGCAAGAGCCTTTCCCGGCCGGCTAAGAGCTACCTGAGGTGGAGGGTGTCAAGCACCGGAGAGGACGTCTAGATAGCAGTTTGCTGCATTCGTCAGATCTTCTAGGCTTTGCCGAATCTTGGAGCATGGCGATGGTCAAGCGTGCAGGGAACGGAATGTATCCAACACTACAACTGCAGGACATAGAAGCCGAGTTGCCAGTGGACGGCGCACTTCACACTTGGGCCATAAGTACTATAACGCATCGAATGGGTTGGGGGGGCTTCCAGTCTTCTTCTTCTCTGCATCCGCTTCGGCTTCGCACACCGAGAGGCCAGCGTTGACGGTCGCTAACCTGTATGCGGATGGCATGGCACTTTTTATCACTGGTATTCCTAACCGCTAAGCGATTTGGTGGTTGCCAATATAATATGTAATCCCTGACATATGACGCGCTGTTTGAGTAAACAATCTACAGGTGAAGCTGAAGCCTTCCTGCCCAGCCATGCCAGTCTGAGATCTGAGACTTTGGCACGTGACGGATCGTGTTCTGCTCGTGGCTTGAGTGCAATCAGATCTTCACGTGGCTGGGCTGATGTGGGCCAGCAACATAAGATTGCGCAGCGGACGAGTTTCAGCCCCACGAGGCGGAGTAGTAGATAAGCCTTGATAAGCCTGCTGGCGGTGGGTACGCGTGCCCTGAAACCACGCTGGGGGCAAGCTGCGCAATCAAGGCACTTAACATGTAAAAATTCCAGGCTTCGTATTTTCTCTTCTTTCTTCCCTCAGCCCACTTTCGTACGCTCCGGTCAAGTCAAGTCACGTCACGTCAACACCCTCAACCCGCAACACGGTCCTACGTCAACTTCTCCCAAATCCCGTTCGGGTTGCCAGATTCCCTTCCTCTCGCCCCCTTAATCTTCTATCAGCCCGGTTTTTATTGATTTTGATTCTTCGCACCCTCTGTTGTCGTTGTGTTGGATAATCAAGGCTCAGACCTTTGCCTCACGTCATCAACGATACAAAGATTGCTGCCAACTTTTTCTCGCGGTCAGCAATAGGTAGCCAGTTCATTCCCCAAACTGCTCATCCATCTACAGCTGCCAACCGAGGAGAAGACGAACAAAGAGCAAGCGAAGTACAGAAGTCGCCAAGTCCAAGCTTCTTTATGCCCAGCGCCACAAAGTCTCCTTATACCTACCTGGTACACCTATTAGGCCGCCCTTTGCCTGCGCCTTAAAAGCCTCTCGAGAGACCTGGCTCGGAATTGTGCGCACGCCAACATCAACAAGTTTCCGCTGCTCTTCCCGTGTCCGCCGCTTCTTAAGGTTGCCCGGCGTCTTTTTTTCCGCGAAGAATCCAATAATAAACCGACAAACCCCCTCTGCAAAATTCGTCTCTCTGTGGCTTTAACTAGTCATGGCGAGCCCGTTGCAGTTTGCTTATCGAACCCAGAAGGCCATCGGTATCTTCGATGGCGAGCCTGTCTATGAACCCCTTGCGGGTTTCGTTAAGCCCGAAGGGAATCTGCGATGCTGTGTCTACTCGCCCTGTGGCCGCTACCTCGCCTGGGCGTCTAATGAACGTGTCTGTGTAGTCGATGCTTCCGTCGGCCACACCCTTATGACCGTGAACGTCCCCCACGTATTCGAGCTTGGCTTTTCCCCTCGGGGTTCCTTCCTGAGCACCTGGGAACGACCCGCCAAGGATGAAGCCGGCGATGCTACCAAGAACTTCAAGATCTGGCGTACGGTCGAGGACCTTCCCGAAGGCGTCGAGAAGCAACCCGTAGGACAGTTTGTCCAGAAGTCTCAGACCGGTTGGAACCTACAGTACACCTCGGACGAGCAATTCTGTGCTCGCCTCGTTACCAACGAGGTCCAGTTCTACAGCAGTGACGACCTCAAGACCGTCTGGAATAAGCTGCGAGTGGAAGGCGTTGCTGACTTCGCCATCGCCCCTGGTCAGAGTCATAACGTGGCCGTCTTCATCCCGGAGCGTAAGGTGGGTCGATTCAGCCTGGATGTCGTGAAAATCACAAACCAGAGTCTAACGTGTTCCTCTATAGGGTCAACCCGCTGCGGTCAAGGTCTACAACGTCCCTCAGTTCAGCACTCCCATCTCGCAGAAGACATTCTTCAAGGGCGACAAGGTTCAGCTAAAGTGGAACAGCCTGGGGACTTCACTGCTCGTGCTGGCACAGACCGACGTCGACAAGTCGAACAAGAGTTACTACGGCGAGACAACTCTTTACCTGCTTAGCTCCAACGGGTCCGTCGATGCTCGTGTGACTTTGGACAAGGAGGGACCTATCCACGATGTCAGCTGGTCTCCCAATGGCAAGGAATTCGGCGTTATCTATGGGTATATGCCTGCGAAGACGACCATCTTCAGTCACCGTGCCGTGGCGAACCATTCGTTCGCCATTGCGCCCCGTAACACGATCATTTTCTCGCCTACCGGACGATTCGTCTTGGTTGCTGGTTTCGGCAATTTAGCTGGGCAGATTGATGTATACGACTTGCAGAGAGACTACCGCAAGGTCTGTACAATCGAGAGTGGCAACCCTAGCGTGTGTCAGTGGAGCCCGGACAGCCGCTACATCATGACTGCCACTACGTCTCCGCGTCTACGCGTTGACAATGGTGTCAAGCTGTGGCACGTTGGAGGAGGAATCATGTATAACGAGGACATGGTTGAGCTGTACAGTGTGGCGTGGAGGCCGATCTTGCCCGAGAATCTCCCCAGCGGAGATCCGTTGAACCCCGTTCCGACCCCCCACTCGTCGGCGGTCGCATACCTGGGCACGGTCAAGACGCCATCCAAGCCTGTTGGTGCGTATCGCCCGCCTGGGGCTCGTGGCATGTCTACGCCGCTCCATTTTAGACGCGAAGACGAAGGCGGTGCTGCTCATATCATGAGTAATGGTACCCCTAATGTGGGTCCCAATGGCTTTGGGCGGCCCCGTCAGCACGTGCCTGGCGCAGAGCTGCTGAGGTCGGGCACACGGTCCGTCCCCGGCGCAGCTCCAGCTGATCCCGCCGCCGATGGCGACGAGAACCTGTCAAAAGCCGCACTAAAGAACAAGAAGAAGCGGAACAACAAGAAGGCGAAGGAGCCGGAGTCAAAGAAGGATGGGCTGGCACCTCCGGGCCAGGAGCAAGGTCATGGTTCTGGAAACGAAGGACGAAGCCCTGAACGTCGAGGTCAGCATAATCCGCAGAATCAGCGCCACCACCGCAGCCGCTCGCGGAACAATTTGCCCGGCGGTCACCACGATAGAAACCGCAGCAACGCACCCCGAAATGCTCCCCAGCAGGATGGCGGCGTCCCGCTGGCTCCCCAGGTGCAGGCGTCGCAGGTTCCTACTGTGGAGACACCTGCTGCGCAGCATCCGGATGCGAAGAAGCTCCGCAGCTTGCAGAAGAAGCTGAGAGCTATCGAGGACCTGGAAATGAGGCAGGCCGCGGGTGAGAAACTGGAGGATACCCAGCTGAAGAAGATGGGCACCAAGGCTGCGGTCACGAAAGAATTGGAGGCGTTGGAGAAACAGACTCACGCGTAAAGGCCATCCGTCTGGGCGGACAATTGGCTACCGGAGATGCGAAGAATAATAAAAATGCCGCAGTAGGCAGACATATAGTACCGAAATCCTAAGATTACAATATGAGTCGACATGCCAAAACTGTCAGGATATGCGATACTATCAACTACCTGCTTGCAGCTGCATGATCCTTAATAGCACATTCAATTGGAATGATATCGGCCTTCTGACTGGTTATGGCTATTGTGGCTTCCTCTGAGGACCTATTGACCCGGTTTGTCCGAAGTTGCCTTTATGCTCTTGATGTCTTTCGTATGCCATACCAGCCGGTTTTCCCTGCTTATGCGTGCAAACGACATGCAGGACGAATGAGGTAAAGGACAGCAGTAGTACCTCTACATCCCACCTCGCACCATGATTTGGTAGCGAATCCAACAATGATCCAAAGCAACCGATTCCAAAACCATTCAAATTACTTGCACTCGATACCCATGGGATTTGCAGCATTATTCCTTCACGATGCTGATTATTGATTCGGCCACCTTAATGTCCTGCTCAGTATGAAACTACATTGCGCACGCCCTGGACACCGCCCGAGATTATCTGAGAGCGTTCCCATGAGCCTAGAAATGCGGCATTTAGTTCCTCTATACAGCGAAGCTTATCGCTATTGGAAGAAAGCGATTAACGCCGGTCTTAGACCTCCCCGGAGTGAACCTGCACGGCTAATTAACAGTCGCTCGTTCCCGATGATGAGAAGCTCCGGCTATGCAGGGAATCCGGCGTCAGCGGCGACTAGTGACCCGACGCAACCCGGTTGGCGGAGGGTTGCCCTTTTGCCGGAAACTCCTTCATCCCATTGAGACCACCATGGTTTCCGTCGTTCTGATCAAATTCCATCGGCTTGTTGAGCGCCGCAGCGCCTGTCACAGGCCCGCTCACAGCAGCGGGCAACGTACGCGGGCCCCTAGATAGCACACCATCCCCTAACCAGTGCCTGGACGAAATGGTGCACGCGGGACTCGATTTACGTTGCATGTCGCGGTACCTGCTGGGTCTTGAGTCAGCAATGCCCAACGGGTCGCGCGAATACGGATGGGCGAACGGAGGGTTGCCTTAGCCGATGGTATTCCCATGTTGACAGATCTCGTGCGTCTTGTGGCCGCTAAGCGGGCTGGCGTGAGCCGTCCCGGGCCCCTACTGAGAATACCATCCAGAACTGCCTGGCGAATGGTCGGCCAAAAGATTCGGCGGTACGAAGCGACAGCCACTCCGGCGCCGGGTACTTTGGCAATAGGGCGCGGCTTTGTGCGCCTAATGGCGATTCAGCTATGAACCTACAATACATGCGAGTTATCGCGAAACCCAAACCAGTTGACTCTGATAGCAAGCAAGTAGGCCTTCGCTCCCTTAGGAAGTATAGCAGGAGTAGTCCGGATACAGAGCCGTGGAGCATTCATCGCCCCTGTTGAAATATCAAGATAGCCAGAATTCCTGGTACCTCCTCTTTTGCCGAATTTTATGAGCCCCTTAGGGCGAAAATGGAAGGAAATGACTACAGCTAAGCTAAGCGGCCTGGGCGTACGGCTGCTGCGTAAGTAGAGCACGTCTGAGAGGGTCGAGACGCGAGACCCGCGCAAAGACAAAGGTAGATAGAGCAACAAACGAGAAGTACTGTGAAATAGACACTGTGCGCATAGTCCTCCTACCGTGGTTATACGTATTATATCCTGATATCCGCTGAAGAAGACCCAGACGAAGAGCCGGAGCCCCAATTTCGGCCGAACAAAGGCGAAGAAAAAATACCGGACGAGTATTGAAGCTGGAGTATACCCCTGGCAAAGTTCACATCGGGGACTTCACCAGAACCAGTAACGCAATACAACAGCAATCCGACACAGGTTTAGATCTCATTGTTCTTCATATGGCCTGTCGCATTTCCAGGGACTGTTACGGTGGCGAGGAGATTCCAAATCCTGAACAGAGTTTGATCGTTCAGTTTAACAAACGCTGTGGAAGGGGGTTGGGGGGGTGTTGAGGAACACAAAAACTGTTTTACTAGCCGACGATGATACCATGTCTCATGCATAAATAGGCCCTCCATACCGCACTCAGTTTGCTCCAGGCAAGTGACCAACCAAACCAATATCACCACACTTTCACACCACACCCTGACAGAACGCAATTTACCGCAACGACCGCTAGTCAGGACTCCAAACAGCTAAGTAACACAAGCATCTCCAACTTTACACGGCCAGAATGAAGACGGCGCAACTAACCACCTCCACACTGGAGTGGGAGGCGGGTCCTCCCAACAGCCTATTCCCAGAGGGAAGGAGACCAAGAAAGAACCGCAAACGCCGTGTCCGGAAGGGCAGGGAGGCGAAGCTGAAGGCTGCAACCGAAGCTTCTACTACCCTAGAAGCCTCTTCTGATGAACGTGTTTGGTTCTACGATCAGCCCTTCGAGGACGATGAAGCGTGCTTCAACAGAGAGCTCCGCGAGGGGGGCGAAGCCCGGCCCGGCGATGAGCGTCTCGAAGAGGACGAGCCATGGCTCGACGATAAGTCCCTCGAGGAGGATGAAGTCTGCTTCGACGATGATCCCTTCGAGACAGACGAAGCTGCGGCACAGACGCAATGTGGCGATGCGTAAATAGGGAAGACAAGACCCAGCCTTACTGGTTCGAGGATTACAAGCCCTATGAAGACGTGGAAACAAGTTACGCGAGGAGGCCGCGCGGTCTCTAGTCTCTCGCGATGCACGGTCAAGTAAGTCACCACTGCCTACATATTGCTCTTGCCGTACATTCCCCCCCACTCTTCAAAGACTAGTCAGGCTTCGAGGACTAGTCGAAGGTGTCATTAAGGGGATCCCCGGATAGTCATGACTAGTCTGTGTTAGGGTATTACATTACTATGGTAGCACGAGTATAATTGTACTTCTAGGCTGCCAGTGTAGTAATATGCCATCAAGACGCGTTACCAGGTGGTCTTTTGTGACTCGTAAATACGTACATTAAAACGTGATGACCTACCCGATGTATGCAACAGGGTTAGTATTCGCCTGGAATGGCATTGCCGAGTTGGATGGGAGTATTCTCTTCCCCTTCGTAAACTTGTGTATCAACTTAGACTCCATGTCGAAGTCCGTCGGTAAGACTTTTGCGCATGATAGCCACTTGCAAAGGGGGACAATTCTCCAAAAATAGACCGACTTCCTATAGGCTCTACGGAGTGGGTGTAATTTCGCTGGGGATGTGGATTATGTCGTTGGAGCTGATTAGTGACAGGGAAACATGACCTAAAGGTGTCGCTTAACCCGCGATAGACCTTTGACTATCTGGTCAAAAGGGGGGGGGGGGGGGGGGGGGCCGGGGGGGTTTTT